>JACXGJ010002630.1:0-63103 GCA_016801105.1 Esox niger | reverse complement strand
GGGTGATGGAGTCTAGACTAAAGGACAGAGGGTGGGTGATGGAGTCTAGACTAAAGGACAGAGGGTGGGTGATGGAGTCTAGATGAAAGGACAGAGGGTGGGTGATGGAGTCTAGACTAAAGGACAGAGGGTGGGTGATGGAGTCTAGACTAAAGGACAGAGGGTGGGTGATGGAGTCTAGACTAAAGGACAGAGGGTGTGTGTGTGTGTGTATGTGTGTGTGTGCTGTATTTGTTCTGGCTTTCGTGCTCACTGTCAGTGCTCTACACTCCCTCAAGGATGGACATTTCTCTGCACATTACGCAGTAATATCTGCATCAAACAGTGAAATCATCACAATGTTTGCATATACAATAAACCTGTTGTTACACAACAAAGAGATGTCTCAGAATGTCTACAACACTGTACATATACCGCACAAAGTAGTTCAATCAAGTCCGATGTATGCTTTTTCCTGTGTAATGGCTTTTTTGTGTAAAATGTGACAAAATAATTGCATGTTGCTTTAGAAATAAATAATAATTGTCAGAGCAAATATGGAAGATTGATTCAACACAAAACCCTCTTACGCCCTCTTCTGGTGAGAACTGAAGGAAATCCAGACATCCGCCCTTTGACATTTTACACAGGGTCTGTGTTAGGGACCCTGTCTAATGCAGAGGAAAAGCAGTTTAAACTATTACAATAATATAAAAATGTATTGTACGTCAACTTAGTTGTGTGTGTGTTGTGTTTTCTTTCAGATAGCGGAGGTGCTGTTCCCCCTGGCTGACTATGTGACCGTGGAGCTGAACCGGATCCAGTGTCTGGAGGCCAGGGAGGTCATAGTGAGGACGTTGTCTGCCCAGGGAGAGTCACAGGACTCCCATGTTGCCCCCATTCCAAACAACCTTCTGGTGCCTCTTCCTCAGCCTGCACCCCTTCCACACCCACCGCAACCCCACGCTCCCCAACTGCACCTCCAGTCACCTCACCTCCCCCATCTACCCCTGCCTCACCCCCAGCCTCCCTCGCCCCTGCCTCACGGACAACCCCTCCCGAACCAGCCTCTTCACCCTCAACCACACCTCCAACCGCTGGCCCCTCATCCTGTCGCCCAGCCTCACGCACAGCCTCGGCCTCTTCACACTGGCGGTCCTCCGCAGCCCCTGCACCTCCAGCCACCACCCCCCCACTCCATCCCCCAGCCCCTGCACCGCCTCCCCCTGCTGCCCCACCCACCCCCACAGCTTTACCAGAGACCAGTAAGTGCCAGAGACCTGGAAGCCAAAGAGCAGGTGGTCCACCATGGCAGCATCCCCGGCCAGCCCTGGGACCCGGCCCGCTCCCCCTCCGGCCAGCCTCTTCCTGCACCCATGCACGGACACACCCTAGAAGCCCCCCCCTCTGCCAATCGGCGCTCGCCCTCCCCTCAGAGGATTCTGCCCCAGCCAAGGGGGACCCCGATCCCAGACCAAATGGCCAAAGCCATCGCCCGTGAGGCAGCGCACAGGGTGGCCGCAGAGAGTAGCAGAGTGAGTCATTCATATACCTATATTGAGGGTCGAAATGAGATTGTTTTTTACTTTTGTCTTTGCCAGTGTTGAGACCTAATGCTATTTCTTTGGGTGGCCTACCAGAACACGTCTTTACAAATGTTATTATGTCATTTATCAAATTGTTACATGCCTAGCCTAATATTTATAAAATCATGAAACACCGAAAAATCGCTCAACTGACACCTAATTATTCACGTTTTATTTGTGAAACAACCGTGTTGCATGGAAGGTTCATGGAAATATGCATTTATTTTCTTGTAGGTTATGTTAGAAGCAGTGGCAGTTCATATTAACACAGAAATTTCTTTAGCTTCACTTTTCTATTTTACAATACAATTACAGGATGAACAATCAGATGATAAGGCCTTTAAGGGAATTTGCATTTCAGTCTCATTCTTCTTTCCTGATCCAAACAGGCAAACTATTGGTTTGAATTATAATGAAGCGTTAAAAAATATCACTTAATTTTCCTTGTTTGTCATGATTATTTCCTTACTACACATAAAGGGTATCATTTTTTTTTGAAAAGTTTCAGATTACATTTGTTTTTGTTAACCTAATAGTGTCGCAACATTTATGTTTCTGGACTGAGCCTTCAAGTGAGCCTGCAATGATGTACCTGTGGGGTGTGTTAGATGGACAGAAGAGTGATCTACAACGAGCAGGGCCAGGCCTTTCACCAACAGAACTCTGATGATGAAGAGGATGAGGATGGTTATGATCGCAGCCGCAGAAGACAGGGGGCCTCAGTGGATGATTTCCTTAGAGGATCCGAGCTGGGCAGGCCGGTAAGACAGAATAGGATGAGTGGAACACATACTCTCATCCAAGTTCAGGATATATATCCTGGTATGATTGAATGTGTCTGTGTGTGTATGTATGTGTGTGTGTGCGTTTGTGTGTGCACGCTCGTGTTTGTGTGTTCGTGCATTGCGTGGATGGGGTTCTGTCTGTGTGTTTTTCCAGGCCCACTACAGCCACAGTGAGGAGTACCACAGTGAAAGCAGCAGGGGTTCGGACCTTTCTGATATCATGGAGGAGGATGAAGAGGAGCTCTACTCTGAGATGCAGCTGGAGGAGGGACGGCGACGCAACTCCCACAATGCACTAAAGGTGCAAAAGAACAATGTATACTCTTTGTAGCTTAGGCTTGGAATATTGATCAAACTTCAAATGCTATTTTTGGAGCCATAGCACTGTTGTCATTATTGCTAGCAATGGGAATATGAGGTGTTTTTGATGTTATCTTTTTAAGATTGGGAACACTCCTTCTGGGGGTCGACTTGTTCGGGAGACGGGGAGAAGAATGCCCCGTGACGGTCCACAGCCCCAGAGGCGTCCTCTTATGGTGCCTTCCATTGGTCAGTAGGGTCACATGATATCAGAAAGGAGGTGTAATGTTTTTGTTCATTGATGTTCTCTGTGCCCTAGATGTTCTCTGTGTCCTAGACGTTCTCTGTGTCCTAGTAGCTGTTTTGCTTCCTTTTTTTGATCCTCCATGAGCTTCTGTGTCTACAGATCACCTCTGTGTGTTTTAACCATGCCCATGCCTTTACAGTACTGACAGTTTAGTCTACTTACCAAGATCAATATACAGTATCATCAGCTACTTGAAAGATTCCAGACAGTGAGGGGGATATTTTTCAGAAAACATTGCGATGAATACTTCAGTTGTGAAGAACTGCTATTGATGTCTGTGTTTATGGCCGGCGGTATGTTTGGACAATCACGGTCATGACAGGAAGAGACCTCCGAATGAACCAACCAATGAGGTACCTGCAGGCTTTAACCACCGACGTCTGATTGGTGTTTCCTGTAGAGATAACCACAGAGAGTAACAGTGAAGGGAACCATCTATCCCCCGTCAAGGAGGATGTTTACTATGGCAGTGTAGCACGGCACAGGACATGGTGGTCCCGCCGACGGCCCACAGGCACCAGGCCTCACTATAATGGTACGTGCCGCGGTTTCTCCCTCGCTCCTCTGCCGAAGCACAGTTAAAAAGCAAATAGCGCTAGTGGAGAGAACAATTGTGACACCAAATAGAACGCCTAGCATGAACCACTGCACTGCACCAAAATGGCGGCTCCATACTGAGCCATCCTGGGCCCAAGATGGCCGTCCACGGTTGTGGACTGGAATGACTGCTGCTCAGAGAATGCTTCTCCCATCCCTCCCTTGCACTGAACTCCATCAGATGCCTGCTGAACCCCTCCACCTCTGAACCTAACCGCACCCAAACCACCTTTACTGGGGTAACTTGCATGGCGGGGTGGGAGATGTCAGGGTTGTTGAAGAAAGATGTATCATCACTGTCCTTCAAGAAGAAGTGTGACTTCATGACAGAAAAAGTATCCTAATACATCTGTTGCAGTTGGCCCGATATTATTTCAGTCATTTTGGTCGACTGAAGGACAGAGAGTTTTCTGCAGGACAAACTGCAGGTCCAATGTACTTTTGAGGTGCCTGATGCAATAGTCAGACGAATGCCTCAGAGTTAGGTAGTATGCATGCTTAACAGAGTCTTGTAGTTGATGGTTTTCATTTCTGTGCGTGTGTATGTGTTTGTGTGTGAGTCACACAGTCTCTGTTTCTCATGTTGGTGTAAACTATATTGTCTGGCTTGCTCTTCAGTCCCCATCTATGTGTAGCTGTAAAGTCTGTAGGTAAGGCAATTCCATAACACCAGATGATACCTCAAGGTCATGTCAAATGGATGTCACTACTTGTCATTGTCTCGGTACTAATAATTGGACCAATTGATGGATTAACGACCAAATTTTATGGTACAAAGTGAATTTTTGGTTTGATGAGGCAAGCTCAATCAATGTAGAACTGCATGGTCACCTAAATGGTTTGGCACTCTGGCTTGTTAATGGCTTTTAAACGCGCCATGCACCCATCTGTACATGCCTCTTCCTTCATTCAGTCCTTGAAAATAACCTGCATAACATAACATTAGTCACTACTAGTATTAACGAATAGCCAAACACTTTAAAACCGACAGTTGAATCTAGGATCCGTGTAACTTACTATCAGAGTAACATGACACAGCTATAGACTTTGACCTGTTACAACTATGGATCTAGTAGATCTATGCATCCGGGTGGATCCACACTGAGATGCAGGTCAGTGTGTTTATGTCTCTCTCCCATGCTTCAGAGGGATACAGGGACCGGGAACGCCGTTCCCCTCAGTACTACGAGGAGTCGGAACCAGAAGAATCGGTCCGGATCTTTGTGGCTCTGTTTGACTACGACCCCCTGTCCATGTCTCCCAACCCAGACGCAGCAGACGAGGAGCTGCCCTTCAAAGAGGGCCAGATCATCAGGGTGGGTCTCACACACAGGCCAATACCGCAGCTCAGCACGACATGGCCGCCTGTTTGAATACAACGAGATGCCCTCTCTATCACCTGTCCCTCTGTTTGCTCCCCCCTCGTCTCCCTTTTCTCTCTCATCCAGGTATATGGTGATAAGGACACAGATGGTTTCTACCGGGGGGAGATCAGAGGGGGCAGGATGGGTCTCCTGCCATGCAACATGGTGTCAGAAATCAGAGCTGAGGACGACGAAACCATGGACCAGCTCATCAAGCAGGGCTTCCTCCCGCTCAACACACCAGTGGATAAAATAGGAATAGGTAATCACAGAACTAGCCTGAGTAGAACGGTCATCCCATTATTGTTCCATAATGTTAGCAACTACAACTGTGTCCATTTATTCTTTTCTACGTACCACACACGGCAGGGAATCTCACTACGAGACCACACACTGTCACCATATCACATCGTCTGCTGGCACATCCGGTTGTTTTCTCTAACAGGTCAGGACAGACGGGGACTCCGCCAGCAGCAGGCCACCAGGAGGATGGTGGCCCTCTATGACTATGATCCCAGAGAGAGCTCACCCAATGTAGATGTGGAGGTAGTACCAAACACACACACAGGCAAACGTGTCCACACTCACACACACATACACACACACACACACACACACACACACAGGTAAATACAGACATGGAAATCGACAATGTTCATACATGATACATACATTTTAAATCACACCTTTTTTTCCCGGTAGGCCGAGTTAACTTTCTGTGCTGGTGACATCATCGCTGTATTTGGAGAAATTGATGAAGATGGGTTCTATTACGTGAGTTTGCCCCTTTCCTGGGTTCCGTGATGTGACCAGTGTGCTTAATACAGATGGCAATTGAAAAGTTGTAAAAGAGTGCTCCATTTTTTTATTACATTGGCATTAGATCTACAGCTGTATGCAGTGATATACCTAGTATGTCTTCTTGCCCAGGGGCCTTGTCGATAAACAGTGTGTCAGTGCAGTATATACACTATCTGTCTCAAACACGGTTGATGAAAATGTTACATTAACACAGGAATGTGCTCAACTCCATGTACATGTTTGAACCTGCATACATATCTGCTAATATTTTAAACAATTTATTGCAAGCTGGCAAGCAAGTATTTCATGCAAATGGATTTCACACAAAATGTCTGCACACAAACTAAATATTTAGGAAGGCTGCTGTAATGAATCCCTGAGTTGGAATGTTTATAAATCTGTCTTTCACCCTTGAGCAAAACCAGTAAGACAAACTGCTTTACCATCTTTATTATTATCACTCATGTAGGCCTAACACAAAAATGTAGAAGATCAACTGTTGGACTGCATATAATAAACAATCACTATAATGTACAATGTCTTCTGTAGGTATTTAGACCTCTTGACTTTCTCCACATTTGGGTGTGTTAAAGACTTAAAATTGATTATATAATTGTTTTATATAATCAACACATCTGAAATGTTTGCCAATTTATAACAAATATAACCTGAACATTTGTTGTGTTCAGTCATTTTGTGTGATGTGTATGAAGCGGTTGTAGATGAGGCTCCAGGAGAGGGCTTTTTCTTCAGGTGTGACTGCCAGAGTTCTCATCCCAACTGCCCATCCTCCTCTAACTCTGCAGGGTGAAATGAATGGCCACCGTGGCCTTGTCCCCTCCAACTTCCTGGAAGAAGTGCCTGACGATGTGGAAGTGTACCTGACAGACACTCCGTCTCACTACGCCCAGGATGAGCCCACCCACCGGCCTGAGACCAAACGGGTACATCGCCGCTCTCAGCGCTAGGCCCTCTGTACATCCATCCTCCGTCTCTTGATTTACGTCTGCTTTCTCCGCTTGCCGTCGGTGTTCTCTGTGTGTGTGTGTGTGTGTTGTCCGTCTGTGACAGTGACAGTGGTGACTATACGAACCTTAGCCCCTGCCCGGCGAAAGGAACAAATGCAGTTAAACCTTTCTGAATGTTAGAAAGGAAGAAGCAAAGCCTGATGTGGACAGAGAGATAGGACACTGAACTGTGACAATACGGGTTGGGGGATATTCATGGAGCAGTCACAAAGGAGAATGGATTTTGAAAAAGGCTAATGTCATTCATGCTCAGAGAACTAGAAGGATAGTTGGGTAAACAGTTTGCACTGAAACACAACTCCAACCAACTCTGGATATTGTGTATTAATAAGTGCTTCATGAACACCTGAAGCGTTCCTGATTTCTACCAGTTGTTCCCCAATGGAAGGAAAATATTTGAGTAGGGTTGATAATGTACTGTAGCAAAGCATGCCTTTTTCAAAAGTAATCTTCAAAGCTACCTTTTATATATTAGTAGACTTTATTGCCCAACTGCTGTATTTCCTGGGAGAGGCTTTGTTTCCTTTTGTATTCTGCACTTCCCAAATATATATATATATATTTTTCAGGCCTGATGCAAGTGGATTAATATGCCATGGTTGATCATAACCAGACGAAAAAAGAGCCACATCGAGACATCCATGCTGTAATGGTATATGGAACAATAAAAGCAAAACATTTTATATGAATACTTTTCATTTGCGACCTGTGTTCATGTGTGTACTGTTGTTGTTTTTTCTTTTCTGTTCTCATAGTCGTGGTGTGGGTTATATTCAGATGAAATATCACCACATACTTCTTTTTCTCACCTGCTTGGCAAATACAAACCAAAGAAGATTGTTTATTTCACATGGTAAATGGCTCTGTCTGCCTCGTACAGTTGGTGAGCAACTACAGATACCAGACTGACAGCATCTAATGCAGGGCATTGCAATTATTACATCTCGGCAAAATGGTATATTGCTAGTAAGTCTGCTTACACATTCAAAATGTTATAGCAGCACGGTTCTGCTTACACATTTACAAGTTTTTAGCTATGATGAAAGTATTTCCTTACTAGTGCCAAATTCTTGTTTCACAAAAAAAATACAGAAAAAAACATTTCAAGACTTGCAGCATAAATTAGGTATTATTACAAAGTTATCTTTTCAAGCATAAATGATCCCTGTATTTAGTCAGTGCTGAACCATTTGCAGAAGCTGCAAATCCCTATAAATGTAAATAGGTATGAGGATTCTTCTTTCCCTTTGAGAGTATTTTCAAAGGCCTATATGAACTGTCTGACAGTATACCATCATCTGTCTGGTTCCAAGCCCAGTGCATTAGACAGGAGGAATGGTATCTACAGTTGTGTCCATTAGTGTTCTTTATTACTGTGTCCCTCATGATCAATGGACATATCAAAAGCAGTGGTGTTACAGTGTCACGCTCTGTGTTTGATAGTTTCCTCCTCAGTGGTTGTGGGTGAATCCTCCACAGCTGCACCAATATATTAATGTCCCAGTTGACCGAAAGATGAGGAATCTCTCATCTTTACTCTCAACCTCTTACAGCATCTCCTCTTGTTTTTTTTATTCTGTGTACATTGTAGTACAGTCAAACAGTTTTGTCAAGCTTAAAACTGGGTTTCATTTATAAAGTACAAACATTACAGAATCATTATCCGGACACAGATAAAGCCTAAACTAATAACTATTCTAATCAAGGACTTTATGTAACTACATATTGTACTACATGTAGTCCCAGTCCAGGATGTGGCTTAATCTGGTCAAATCAGCACTATTTGGACTATAAACATTACATACATGAATTTGACAGAGTGTTTAACAAGAAACTAAGTATATGGCATTGACATTGCTCTCATTTTCAAATAATTCCTAGTGGTATGCACATTTTTGTGTATTGAAAACAAATGTCTGAAGTCTTAACCTTCACATGTACGATAGCATATCAATTTGAAGTATAGTTGGAAATGTAGGTATTTACACTGTAGACGTGTCTATTTGGCACACCAACCCTTTACTTCTTGGGCACCTAATAAACCAATGGACCATAATGTATTTGGACAAAGCTACTCAGGTAACAAAGGAGTGCTGGTGCTGACTAAGAGCAGCTTGTCCCAGTCCTACCTCAGGCAGAGTTAAGGCCACAGTACACTCCTGCTGTCTTTGTAATGCAATGCCCCCCCCCACCGCCCTCCACGGCACCTCTCTTTAGGTTACCCCGGACACCACAGAAAGCACAGCTCCACCTGTCCGAGCTGCATCCCCCACGGTCCGTCCCCTGTGTCCGCCAGGCACCATGCGTCCCATCAGCCCCACCAGGGGTCCCAGGGACTCCTGGAACATCCGGGAAAACAAAAAGAAGAAGGGAATCCTCTCCAAAGGGAAGAAACTGCTCAAGAGACTCTCGCCTGTGAAATAAAGTGTTTCCATCTGCCCCCAGAAGCCAAGGGCCAAGTACTGTACGTCCCATTCGTACATCAAATCAGCTGGCCCGACTGCACCCCAGTGTGCGGATGTATTACAGGACAATATATGTGAGCGTAATCAAATATATTCAGTAAGACAACATTTGAGTCGTAATGATGAAACGAATCAATATACAGTACATGTACTCACACATGCTGTATAACTGTGATGTAATCAACGTGGGAGGGTAGTCCGAACTAGGATTTTCATGACATTTCAAAATGTTTTCTTTCATCAAATGTATTTTAAGAGATTATTGGTGATCACAACAATGCTAATAAGGCATTTTTGTGTATTTCATTTTAAGCAGGGTTACAACAGAGTAGCTAATTCTATTGTCATTGTATGGTCTCTAACAGATACTACGTAGCTAAAAACAGCAATGTTGTGATAGATGTCATTGGAAAACGACCATACTCCTGAAACACTTGAGCAAAAACTCAACTAATCATAGCATTCCGTCCACAATGCTGGCTGCTAATACAGAGGCTTTATTCAGTGCAATATATTACCGACAGGATAGTGACAAAGGTTGCATTCACTCTAAGAACATAGTGGTCTTCAAGGTGTTTGGGCCCAAGGCACTAGCAAGGTAGACAAAGCTACATGGGGTTTGACGTTTGAACCATCTCAGTGGCCTTTATGAAAAGGATATGAGCATGATAGCCCTTATTTTCTATGGTTGAACAGGTTTTTAGACTTACACAAGTCTTTGCCAAGGACCCCTGGTGCATCTCTGCAGTTTTGTTTGATCAAAAAGAAAAAGAGATGTTTACTTGTTATTGCTGTACAACTGTCATGAAACCCCTAGTATAAGACAACGTTCTGTGTTTGCCTTCCAATTGCACAAATGTGTGTGTTTTTTCTGATGAATGGAAAAGCTGCGTGCGTGCGTGTGTTTTGAGGGTGTATTATGGCTTTATAAAATACTTTGGATGGATTATGTGTTTGTGTGTGGACGGATTGAAGGTGTAGTGTGTGTGACCGTGTGCTCAGTGTACATTCATGTCTGTACATCCATTCTTCCCCATATAGAGGACATGTTGTTATGAGTGATGTGATCTAAGTGGTGTGCTGCTAACTACACTACCGGTGTAATGTTCAGTCGGTCAGAGGACGACCGGGCTCCCCGTTCAGCCATTTTAGTGAAGATTCTGCACCGTTTACTTGTTTACACTCTTATAGACCTCATAGCCAACCTGTCTTTGGAGTCAAGGCGAAGGGACCTACATACTGTACCAACCATATCTAGCAGTAGTCATTTTGGGTTTTGTTGGGTTAAATGAATGCTAAATCAAAGATGTATCCAGCTGATTAATTAACTGGAGAGGCTGTTATAGCCATAAGACAAAAAACTGTCCTGTATTTTTACACCTTTTCCGAACATTACATTATAAACCATAATGTTATTCTGTAATAGTTTAGCCTCAGTTGGTGGGCAACCAGTTTGATTGGCACAATCATAAGGGAAAACATATGAATTCATTACTCAATATGACAGCTTTCAGACAGCTTCTGACAGTGTTTTGTTTGTACTGACAGAGAAAACTATTACAACCCCGTTTGCCAAAAGGTTGGGACACTGTGTAAAATGTTTATAAAAATAGAATGCAATGATGTGCAAATCATTTGAACCCTACATTCAATAGAACATATTACAAAGACCACATATCAAATGTTGAATGTAAGAAATGTTATTGTTTCTTGAAAATGTATGCCCACTTTGAATTAGATGCCAACAAAACATTTTTTTAAAGTTGGGATAGAGGCAATAAAAGACTGAAACAATTGAGTAATGCTAAAATACTAAACCTGATGGAACATCTGACAACTAATTTGGTCAATTGGCAACAAGTCCGTTACATGACTGGATATAAAAAGTCTGTAAGGGGATGGGGAGGGGTTCACCACTCTGTAAAAGACTGCATGGGCAAATGGTGCAACAATTTAAGAATAAAATGTCTCAAAGTAAAATAACAAATTCAGGGATCTCATCATCCATGGTACATAATATCATTTAAAAGATTCAGAGACTCTGGAGAAATCTCTTTATGCAAGGGACATGGCCAAAAACCAATATTGGATAGCCGTGATCTTCAAGCCCTCAGTCAGCACTGTTTAAAAACCGACATGATTCTGTAGTGGACATCAGTGCAGGGGCTCAGGAACACTTCTGAAAACCATTGTCTGTGAACACAGTACATCGCTGCCTCCACAATGCAAAGAAGAAACCATACATAAAAAATGTCCTTTCCCTATCTTGAAGACACCATTAATGCTGAACAATATATGCAGGTATTGGAGTAACACATGCAGCCATCCAAACTTTGCATTTTTCAGGGAAGGCCTTGCTTATTTCAGCCAAGACAATGCCAAACCACATTCTGCATGTATTACAACAGCATGGCTCCGTAGTAAAACAGTCCAGGTGGTAAACCGGCCTGCCTTCAGTCCCGACCTGTCCTCTATTGAAAACATTTAGCACATTATGAAATGAAAAATATGACAAAGGAGACCCTGAACTGTTGAGCACCTGAAATCCTATATCAAGCAAGAATGGGAAAACAGTTCACTTACAAAACTACAGCAATTGGTCTCCTCAGTTCCCAAACACAGAGTATTGTTTAAAGAAGAGGTGATGCAAGATCCAATCAAATTCAGGATGGGCAAGTAATTTTCTACAAATAATACAATTTCTCAGTTTGAACATTTGATATGTTGCCTTCGTAATATTTCCAATTAAATATATGGATAAATGACTTGCACATCTTTGCATTCTGGATTCATTTGCATTTTATGCAGACCCCCAAGTTTTTTGTAAACTGGGTTTTATAAGAGACACCTACAACACAGGTTCATGCCCCATAACAAAGATATCTGAGTCATCGAATGTGTCATATCCTGCAGTATAAGGATGACAGGGTTCTGCTTATCTAACTGATCTCACGATGGATTGCCAAAAATGAATGTATGAAATGTTCAGCAGGCAATGCAGTTTAGATTTTATTATTTACCCAAATGTATGCATTATGTTATGCATATATCCATCAATACGTCATAATACCAAATCATTTGTGAATGGTTGTAGTGTCTATGCTGTTGCTATTTTGTACTTTTCTTCATTTGTAGATAATTTCTAAGTGTTTATACTTGATTTTCAGACTGCCTTTTTAGTGCATTGAGATTACTTCTAATGGTAAACAGTGCAAGCATTCTCCATTGTGTCCTCAAGAAAAGATGTTCAAGTCTGCAATTATGTGCTTGCTCTGTGAATCAAAGAGAAAAAAAGAGAAATCATAGGAAAATACTTATGGTGATCAAATAACTGTGTGAGCGTGCATGTGCCAAAATATTTTTTTTAATCAAAAATAAATTTCATATTTTGTACATCTTCGTTTGGATTGCTTTGATGATTATATCCTTTTATCTCAGTAACTTGATTGACAAATCATTACCTGCACTGCCTAAATTAAAACTGAATAAACCTGGGGGGAAAAAGCTTTGAACAAGTTTGATTATAACAAGAGACATGTTAAATATACCAATGACAGCAGAAAAAATAACTGAATTGATTGGCTTCAAGCCTACTGTTACAGATGACATCCTCTGAATGGTAGCATAGATCATTTTACTTAATTGAGTTTTGGTTTTGCTGCATAGCCTACTGGCTGCTAATTAAGGGGAGTCATCCAGTAATGCAATGACTGTATTTCAAAGAATGATGTGTTTCTGAGTGTCACAATTATTGGCACCCCTCCATTTAGTTCTTTGTGTACCCTCTTATTGGGTTTTCCTTGATGTTCTTTAAACAAAGAAAGAATAAAACACTTAATTCCCTTTTTCCACATGTAACATGGGGCTGCAGAAGCATCAGTAGTAAAATAACAAGTTGGTCCGGTGTTAAGTTCAAATAACAAGTTGGTCAGGTGTTAAGTTCAGGTCACAAGAACGTGTTACAATACAAGCACACAAAAGGAAATATAAACTCTGGTGGTAAACCATATGGTAACATAACTTACCAGATTACAGCACATGCCTTATCACCTCTCTTTGTCAAGATAACAGCTGAATCAAATCATTTAATGTTTGATGATGTGGGAGAGCACATACAGTAGGATGGGATTTGAGACATGTCCTCCGCACAGAAACGTTGCAGATCCTTCAGGGTGCTTGCATGTGAACTCTCCTACTCAGCTCACCCTACTAGTGATGAGAAGTTCGACTCTTTCTACTGACTCGGATCTTGTTGAATCGTTCAGTAAAAAGTTCAACTGAACGATAAAACTGACCGAGTCAGTCGTTCACGAGTCTTTTTTTGCCGGACCACGTAAGCGGAGCCAGCCAAGAAGAGCGAATCTCTCATACTGACTGAAAAAATATTCACATTGGTGTAAAGTTAATGAGTGACAGAATTATGTAATGTCGAGATGCTATACCGACCGTGAACAAAGGTGTGCTATTGCGCTGTATTGGTACAGGACGCTACTCCACAGGTGAAATATTAGGGTTCGAGTCCAGTGAGAGCAGTAGTATCTATTCACTTTTAATTGCGGGCCGGCTGAACTAGGCATGGCTGGTTCCTTTTCTGGTTGCTTAGTCAAAGGCTCAATATACAATTTAATCTGTGTTTATCATTACAATCAATAATCAACAACTTCATTATTTATTTTAGACCTACAATGTGTCCAATTATCTGTTACAAACATGTATTTATAATGCTATTGTCTTGATCAATTTTTTTCTCTGCCAACGTAAAACTAACAGCGTATTCCGTGGATGGGTTGAACTCCGCCTCCAGTTGTTCAAATGAACGGAACAACCGTTCAATTGAACGATAAAACCGACCGAGTCGGTCGTTCACGATTCAGTTTTTTTCATGACATCAGAAATCAGATAACTCAATGAATTATTATTATCTGCATTCAATCATCAGTTAAAACATGTCTTTATGAAGTTCCTGCGTTGATCTATTTTTCTCTGCGAATGTACATAGTCGTTGATTGGTGAACTGAGCTGGAAGGACCGGTTATGAAGCAAGTGATCATGTTGTAGAAATCCGCTGTCAAACGTTCGAATGAACGATACAATTGAACGAGTCACTAGAAAAGGGGATTCGTGAGTCCCGAGTCACTAAAACGATTTGTTCAAAACGAACGAATCGTTCGCGAACTGCACATCACTACACCCTACCCTGTTTTCAATGGGATTTAGGTCGGCCATTGCAAATGATTGATTTTTTGGTACTTGGTGGTTATAACATTATCCAGCGATGGAATACTTGAAAACTGGTTCTACAAGCATTGTTCTAAATATCGTTTAGCGTAGGGGGCTTGCTGTCAACTGTGACTAAAAGTGTGCTTTAGAAAATACACGTATGTTATAGGCACCCTTACAGTAAAAAGTCTGAAGTCAGATTGCACTTTAATTAACTGCAGTGTAGTTCGAGCGCTGGGTAATTACTGCGATCAAATATTAAAGATGTCAGTGTCTAATACCATTAAACAATACATGAAATGTCTATCCAATTATTAGTTTTAAATACAACTAACCTGATAAAATTTTCTCTGCGCATGTGAAATAAACAATTGTTTTTCCGAACACTGGCGGAAGAACCTGTAAGAATCCTGAATCACAGTCCTGTTTGTTATAAATCATTATACCAGCAAACAAACGATTAAAAGGAACGAATCAAAAATAATCACCATGAATCGAGTTAGTGTGAAAGTTGTTCAGAAAGAATGAATCTTTTGCGAATGGCACATTACTCCAGACGTCTGTCTGTAGCCTACTTCAATAGGCTTTCGAAGTCGGCGGTGTCCCAGTAGTCCAACGTGTTTTCATGTTTGCGAATTGTGCTTATAGAGCTTTCCGAAAACGGGCAATCAAGCATTGCTACTTCTAGGGCCATGGCTATTGGCCGTGGACAGCTTTTTCGCAGTTTCAGAGAAGGTTTGTTAAAGAATGCCCCGCCAACAGAATGTGGAGGGCCGAAAGGAAAACAGGACACTGGTCGCGATGACATTACTGGCATTTCCCCAGACTTTCAATGGTAGGAGTTTACATAATTAAAATGTTTTGACCGTATACTGAACTCGAAGTAGCAGGCTTTAGGCTTCTGCTATAAAATGTTTTTTTTTACCTCTGATAATGGAAAATTGTTGCATCTGTCTTTCTCTATGCTTGCAAAGTGTTGGACATGCACCATTGCCACAAGCGTGTAAAAAGAAAGCAGCAGCGGTAACAGTAAATGCTGTCATGCAACCTGAATGTCTTCAGAATCTCATAGACAGGTAAAATGTGTTCAAACGTTTTTAATCTCCTGCAACCATGTACGATGATTGAACTGTAGAACAAAGGTACATTCGTGATTTTTTACTATGCTTATGGCTAATATTTTGCTGTGTGTACAGTGCCCCAATGAGAGAACCTGCTTATAAGGTCTACGAGGTCAGCAGAAGCAGGCTTGTTTGGAGTAGTGCCTGTCCTGATCAGTGAAAAGTGTCTGACTACTGAAATATCAGCTGCTATTTAACTCATGTCTGAGGGCTAATCGGGAATGCTGTAGCCAGGGAAAATGATACAAAGTCACCTGACTTCTATATGGTTCCATTACCATGCCCCAAAATTTTAGTAATTCATGTCTACTTGTACTTTATTAGGATGCCACCAGAGATCCTTCTGAAGATCCTGTCGTACCTGGATGCCCTCTCTCTCTTGTCTATTGGCCTTGTCAACAAGCAGTTCTATGAGATGGCCCACAACAAGTATGGCACATTTTAGGCTATTCTTTAGAGAAATAAGGAAATGCATTATACAGTTAACATAGAGTATGGTTTTGATTTGCAGTTGGCAGTACTTATACCCAACCAGCTTATTCCCTAATGGCTTGTTCTTTTAGTTTTGCCTCTGCTGCAGATCTGGCTTTTTGGTGACCTATAGAGAATATGTATCTCTCTCTCTCTTAAGAACCAAACACTTCTGCAGAGATGTGGACTCATCACATGACATGTTTAGATTTCCCTATCCCAAAAGGGCATCTTCCTTCACTTTCATCCTTTCGTCTCACGTAAATTCCATAAACACCACAGACACTTGTGTTGTGGCAAATGCTGACAGAATGACGGAAACCAGGCATTGTTTTAATGAACATGGGCATTTTTGTACTGTTCAAAAAGTTGCAGAACGACAAGTCAAAGATGCATATTGTTTGTTTGTTTTTAGTAAGTTATAGAAGTTAGATGTGTTCCATGAGCTAGGGTAATTGCTTACCTGCTAAAATTCAAGTTGCTATAATGTGATGCACCTTTGTGATTTTTCAAGGCTCATCCTTGATTAATCTTCTGACAGATTAATCAAAATGGAGGGTATTGGATGACATGGGTTCTCTTATGTCTAGCTAAAAGAACATTCTGCATTGCACAGTATTGGCCATATTTGATAGGTCAAGTTGGGGTTAGGTTGATGTTTGGTCCATAAGGATCTACAAGATTTGCCTTCAGTAAACCATATATTCTGCTCTGTGTTAGAACATTTTAAAAGACTCTCAGGTGATTCAGTGCTGAATCTGAAGCACTCTGGAGTGAGGCAGCAAGAAAATAATCCAAAACACAAACAGGTACACAGAATGACTAAAAAGCAATTCGTATTTTTTGAAATGGCCTAGTAAATATCTGGCCATTTACCAAATTAACATGTTGTAGCTCTAGTTTTAATATATGCCAAATTTAATTCTGTATGATACCACCTGCTTAGTTTACTCAGCCACTCCCATTTGAAGGGACAAGACCTAAGAGAGAATAGAGACTATGCAGCTGCTACTGTATTACCCATCAACTTACTGAAATACAAATTTGTTTCTAATATTTAGTTTTGGTGTTAAAAACTAATAACTTATTCTATCCAATACTTGTTTGTTCATGGCTTTCATTTGACCTGCTGCAGCTGAGGTTTTGTGAGCAATATGTTTGAAATATTAAACCCCAAAATCACAGTGTTGAATGGCAATACATTTAGAATTGGGAGAATTTAACAATTAGCATTTGGGTATCTAAGTTTTGTGATATAAGCATATGGCCATGGCATTTCCCAGGCCTGCTGTTAATGCCCTCTTCAGTCTTCCAGATCTCAGTTTGACCCACAGTATTTTGTTGCAGTGGAATGTGGCACAAGATCTACTTTGCAGAGTATGGACAGAGTAAGAAGTGGATGCCCAAGCCTGTAGATGAGGTTCAGTGCAATTTCATAACACACCTACTTATCCCATATCAGGGCCACATGGTATGACCTATTAGCGTGTATACAGTCATTTTTGTATTATTAATATTAGTATTTGTGTTATCTCCCACCAGGTACTGGAGAAGCTGACTGCAATGGTGGTCCAGGAGCGACCCGAGTGCTACTGGAGGAGGTTGTACTTCAGGACCATGGCTGGATACAATGAGAGGTGGAGGCAGGAGTTGAGAGACATCAACCCATTCACAGGCCTACCCAGCCATACTGAGCGAGTCCTACGGTTCGACAATGTTAAAGTTGTTCTGCCTCTGTTAGGGACCATGTATAAAACCCGCATTAACAAACCCATTCAAATTCTGGTTCCACTGTGGAATTTTGGGCATTAACAGTACAGTGACAAATTCCTTAACTATTTCAACATATTGGTATTGTTAGGGATCTAATAGATATTGGATTAAATACATTTTTCCTCATTTATCTATCCACCAAAACAGGTTCTTAGCCATTTTTGCAAATGCTACCCCCCCCAGACATATATGTAAATATATGTAAATACATATAACTCGGTACTTTATTGAAGCATGTTTGGCAGCTATAACAGCCCCAAGGTCTCTCCAGAGATGTTCAATCAGGTTCAAGTCTGGCCTCTTGTTGGGCCACTCAAGGACGTTCTGAGATTTGTCCTGAAGCCAGTCCTGCGTTGTTTGGCAGTGTGCTTTGGGTCGTTGTCCTGTTGGAAAGTGAACACTCACCCCAGTTTAAGGGCCTGGGTACTGGAGTAGGTTTTCATCAAGGATCTATCTACTGCTCCGTTCATCCGTCAATAGATCCTGACAAGACTCCCTGCCCCTGCCGTGGAAAATCTTCACAGCATTGTAACCTCGCCACCATGCTTCACCTTGGGGATTGTATTGGCCAGGTGATGAGCTCTACCTGGTATCTATCACAGTTCCCTTAAGAAAGGGAACTCCTATTTCCAGGAGTTAACTATTGGGCTTCTCCTTTTTCTTAGTATGCTGTGTATCATCAAATGCAATTCACTTCAGAAGAATACCATTGACAGATAAAGTTCTTCAGATGAATTTGTACAAAATAATTACAGATTCAAGTATTCAATGTTAATTCAGGGATCATTTTTTATTATTTATACAGGGGAGACCAACTTAGACTGAGATCTCGTTTACAGTGGTGCCCTGTATTATAACAATAAAAACATACAAAATGCACATTTACAAAAGATTTTTAAACCTTAACAGATGCCAACACAGTTCACTGTGGTCATTCTACAATTGTTTAAACTGCATTATAGGAACTGTGGCCTTAAACCTGAGGACTTTCTGACGGACATTCTGAGAGCATGGGGCATATTAGGTAAACAAGGTTCTATCCATCTTGGAATGGGCCCGAAGTATCTGTAATGCTAGCCAGTCCTTTGACCGTTTTCCCAGTTAGGAAGATATAATTGCTGATGTTTCTGCTGGATGGCCTTATAAACGCCGCTGCTACTGCATGGAATTCAATAAACAATAAAACATTTAAAGTAAAATAAGTTAACAAAATAAGTTTGTCATAGGAACAGCTTCTGGTTGTTGAGTGTTGTGGCATTTCATTTGACACCTGTTCATGACCCTCTTGTCTGAATGTATTCTAGAACTTTCCTTATACTGATACTTCTACTTTCCTTATACTGAATGTTTTATCTTGAGGTAATAGAGAACACTTGGATTACCACAGTTGTTATAATAAGTAAATGTAGAAGTATTCTGCTTCTGTTCCAACTTCCAACTATGTCTCTAAAAGGGGTGGAGCTCCTGTTTTTCTCTGTCGTTTCATCAGGGAACAGGAGCCTGCTTTAGATGCATGTCCTCTTGCATTTTTCTCGTTTCTGCTTGCGGAAAGCATTTATTTAAATTAAATCAGAAAAATGTGCCTGTCGTTGTATTTCTGTGAGTATGATCATCTCCCGCCAAAATGCTGTGTTGTAGCTTTTTGCAACAATGTCGAGCTTTACATCACAACCAAAATCCATACTCTAGCCGACCATGGCCCATACGGACCAGTGAGTATAGACAAATCCATACCATGGAGCACAGTTTGACCTTTTCTGCTATCCATACCACCCACCCGTAGCGGCTACTATCTTGGTACTTTAATACACATGTTTTTTTTCTCTTCCTCAGGAGCCAGTGTGTGACCTGGGAGATCACAGTGTGTGACAAGAGGGGTTTGGAGGCAACATTTCAGCAGAGCCATACCTTCTTCTCTGATTCTTCAGTGACGGTCTGCTGGAGCAGCAGGTGCTGGCCCGCCCTCTACCAACTCTCTACCTTGCAGCTAGATGGTGTGAAGAAAGAGGCTCTCCGCTCCCCAAACATCATTAAGTAAGTCTCTTGCTCTCCTATTTCTCTTGCCTGGTGATCCTGAGTGAAATGAGTGCTCCTTCTTCACCCTCAGGCCTGGATGGCGCTCTCTGATGGCTAAGTTTGACTTGGACACCATCTGCAACAGTGGCCGTGTTATCGGTAGAGACCAACTTGTCACCTTGGTTCTCTTATCGCCCGGCATGGTCATTGGTGTCTGGAGGGTATGTGTTCTAAAATTAGACCAGCATTGTGCATGGGCAGAGACTTGCTGGGTTAACTCACAAACGATGCTGATTCTTTAGGTTTTTCATTGTCATCCCATTTAGCTCACTTGACAGGAGCTCGGCACTTGCAACCACAGGGCTTTTTAGTTGGATTCCTAGCGGGAACCAGTACAAAAATGTATGAAATCAATGCTGTCACTCAGGAACAATGTGCCTGCTAAGACTGTCTCCTAAAGGTCAATGTAATGCGGGTGGGAATTCCCTGTCGTACCCCAGGGCCGGTGGGCCATTGCCTTTGTGATGGCCAGCTTCCACTACCACAGGCTGGTGGAGAGAAGTCTCCTGGGAACCGCTGTGTGGTACGCCGACCCTGACCCATGACCTGGCTACACTTCAACTACCTGTCTCGGCGAGAATCTTGGTTTTTGTTTTTTGGCCAGCATGGATAATGGATACATGCTAGATGAAATAAGAATCATTCAGTCATTCCTTCTCTTTACCATTCTTAGTCCTTACTCTATGGCAAAGGACAAGTCTCCCTTTGACAACGCAGACCCTTACTGTGGCCTTCATGGTTACACTCTCCGCATTATACTACACAACGCTGTGACTCAGAAGATGGCCGGCCACTTCCCTGGACTCTCCTGCCGCCCAAGTAAACGATCCACTGCCCTGGGGCAGTTCATTCTTGATTTGCTTTGGGTGTCAGAATGAGGCTGTGACACGTTTTGCTGCTGACTTATGTTGTGGTCGTCCAGGTCAGGTCCATGGAGGTTTTATCCAGCTGAATGTCATCAACAGGGGAGACGAGTCCCAGCACTCCCCTTTCTCTGGCCGGGTCAGCCTGCCCTGGAAATGTGAGGCTGTGGAGGGCACTGTGGAGGTACTGTATTGGAACACTGATAACCATTGGTTGAGTTGTCTTTATACCACGCATATATGATGGGGTCATTGTCAAGGGAACCGCTCACATTATCATTATATCTGTGTCTCTGTCTGCATGCTGGGAGTTGGGTATGGTCGGCCTGTGTTTTTTTTCTTAGGGATTTTCTTTCCCAAGAAAAGAAACACAGGTCATCCTTGTCTCCTTGGCCGGGCTTCAGCTCTGTTGCTGAAGCTACTGTTACTTTAGAGGAGGTCCTGTTAAGTGTCAGACGTGTGAAGCTGGGTCATTAGAAGAATAACAGTACGTCATTGGAGGAACTGGGATAAAGAGCAGGGACCAGATCATCTTGCCTGTTAAGGTCGTAGATGAGTCCTGTGATTCTTTGCCAGTACCTCTTCTGCAGTTTGACTGATATTCTTCCTCTGACCGGTGGATGGAGGGCCTGGATCACTTGGTCCCTGTGCTGAGTACTAGTGCTGCTGTGGGGGTGTTGGAGGATGCCTACATGGCCACTAGTAGGCATCTGGTACACCTGAATCCTATTGTTAGTGTTGTGTCTCCATTATGCGCTGTATCTGAAAACGGTAGGTCTGTTTCACCTGATCACTGGTTGATTCTCCACTTTGGGAGGACTGTTTTCTTCCCCGATATTTAAATTTGGACCAAAGTATAGTTTTGGTCAACGAGTTTTAAGTCATCTTAATGTTGTGTCAGGGGAAGGTAGATTAACAACTTGGGAGCCAAGGAAGAATTGTAATCAGGGACGGGGGCCTGTTGATGCGGTGGGCATGTTAGAGTGGATTCTGGGAGCATGGTTGAGTATGCATATTACAAGCAGGTAAGGAACAACTGTCAGCAAGCATAAAGTATAAGCTTTGTTGTGTTTGGTTTCTTTGCAAGATGATTTGGTGTTTGTGCATTTAAATTATGCTTAGACATGTTTTTGTTTGTTTGAATATTGTGTTATGAGCTCCTAGACCCAATAAGACGTTTCTAAACTCAAAACCCTCTCGGTCTGTCTGTCCGTCGTTCGGTCGGTCTGTCTGTCAAATATATCTGAAAACTGTCTGTCTGTGTAGAACTGCTGCATGATGACCCTGACCCTGATGGATGAGTCCCACAGCCCCTTCTGGTGTGTCAGCACACCCGTGTCCATGATGCTGAACGTCAAGGAGCCCTCAAAGTATGAAGGCCAGCACTTTGTTATTAAGTACCAGGATGCAGAGGGCAAGGTAAGCCCACACATCACAGGATGGTTGAATTGGCCTCTTTGTTTTACGTGGCAATAGGACCTTGGTAATGAACATTGTATCTGTTCTATATCTCTGTACTCAAGCACTTTGGATTATGCATTGCCTATTACATAAATCTCCTAAATTCTTAGAATAGGCACCGAGTGGAACTTTAAATCCGATGTGTTAATTTAATGGTTAATAATCAATCATGTATTTGTTTAAAATGTCTCCACAACTCAGTATAGGCTTCACTTATTAAATACATTATTTGTATTATAGGATAACTAGATGTTAGAAGGCCTGGGGTTATATACTGTAGGTTATATACTGTCATTTAAATATAACCTGAGAGGAACAGGCACCCACTTTATGAGACATTCGGTCGCCAAAACTTTAGCATCTCAAACTTTCACATAGCTTAGCAATACATTTTGAGATACAACATTTCATTGCAAGTTACAGCTTTTGATTAGAGATAGATGGGCATGTTCAGTCAGAACTCTCTGTCTACTCTCTCTATTAGTTTGATAAGGTGCAATTGTTTGTGTTCTCAGTGGTACAGCAACTTTTTTTTTTTGTTTTGATGTATTTCTTTATATTTTTTTAATACTTTTACTGACTGGACAGTGGGATGGAGAGGCTAGAGAGACCGAGAGGAAGGGCACAGACCGTTGGCCAGTCCGGGTCTCAAACCCCTGCCACTAGGGGGCATCTGTTGTCTGGAGTCAGGAGTTCAGAGCACTACACCAGACTCCATCTCTTTATTGAAGGTTCAGTTATGGTAGTTCACTGAAGACTTTACTTAACAATATGAAAGGGATGCACCAGGCAACCCAGTCTGTTGATGGCTGCAGTGCCCACTACAAAACACCTCTTAGCTTCTTAGCTTACTGTAACCATGGCAATGACTAGATGTGGTAAATAAAGTATAATTCTGCCCTAGCTGCCATATGAGGATAGAAACAATTGCACACTTTAATGTCCAATTTCACTTTAGTTAAAACATTTTAAACAATACTACAATTTCTCACTTCCCTATTCCGTACAAAACAGCCATGTCTGTTGTTTCCCTTTTGTTCATTTATTAGCCGCCACTAATAAATGAAAAATAAAATATCGTTTTGTTATTATTCGTGACACACTTTCAAAATATTACAATTTCAATCTGTCACAAACTGAGCAAGCAGGGGCACGAATGAGAGCCATGATCTCCCACTGTGACTTTCTTTTCATCGACTCCCTACTGTTTAGTGGTGCACATCTGAGAGCTACAGTACAATGTGTCACACAACTCAGCTGGTTGGTGGAACAGTGGATCTGCATTCATAAAGTGGAACGTAACAGGCATTATCTGGTGAATAACTCCCTGTTATTATTCAGTCAGCGTCCAGGATCTTAACAGGATTTGTCATTGTTTCAGTTTCATTATTTTGGGTTTGAGTATGAGCGAGTGATGACATTCAGAAAATGATAGTTGGGTCATGGGCGAATGGTCAGCTTTTTGTTTGGGTGCCCCTGAGTTTGTGCTTTACTAACTGAAAGTAGATGCTTTCCATTACTACGGTTAATTGCAGCAAGAAAGTGAGTTTTGGCAGAGCAAGAGTGTGATGTTTTCATTACGAAGCATTTAGGCTTGTGTCCTGAGGTAGTGCAGCCTTCTGGTCCACATACGCTGCTTTGGCCTGCTGCTCTTTGAGAAGGAGCTCTCTCTTTTTGCCACTGATGGAAAATATTCTTTTTAAAGAAAAGGTAATTGTAGAAATAAATGACTGCATGTTTTTTATTAGAAGATTAAAGACATTCTAAATGCACTTGATGTAGACAATAGCTTTATGTATTCACTGAATGCTATGACTGAAACAACTGTATAAAAATGAATACAACGTAATCACCTGTCCACTATTTGGTTATATATAAACTGATTGAATTGGGTGCTAAATCATCATGTATAACATAAAAAGTAGAAATGGGACACATCTTGAGTGGAATACTCACACTACTCTGCACAATCTGGGGTCAAATCTCCCACTTTACCACCACCAAAACACCCCCAGACCTTCACATTGCCTCCACCATGCTTGACAGGTGGCATCATGCTCTCCTCCAACATCTTTTCACATGGTCTGCATCTCATGAATGTTCTTCTTTGTGATCCAAAAACCTGAATTTTGATTTGTTTGTCCATAACATGTTTTCCAATTATCCTCTGTCCAGTGTCGGTTTTATTTTGCCCATCTTAATCTTTTCTTTTTATTGGCCAGTCTGGCTTTTTCTTTGCAACTCTGCCTAGAAGGCCAGCATCAAGTAGTTGCCTCTTCACTGTTGATATTTTGGCTGGTGTTTTGCGGGTACTATGCAATGAAACTGCCTGTTGAGGACCTGTGAGGCATTTGTCCTCTTGCTCAGTACTGGGGCCTCCCTCACCTCTTTCTATTCTGGTTAGAGACAGTTTGAACTGCTCTGTGAGGGGATTAATATACAGTTTCTGGACAATTTCTCGAATGGGATAACCTTCATTTCTCTGAACAAGAATAGACTGATGAGTTTCAGGAGAAGGTTCTGGACATTTTGAGCCTGTAATTGAATCCACAATTGCTGATGCTCCAGATTCTTAATCACTCTATAGAAGGACAGTTTTATTGCTTCTTTAATCTGAAATAAATATCTTAGCAAACACAATGTGCCATTGGAGCACAGGAGTGATGGTTGCTCATAATGGGCCTCTGTATGCGTATTTAGATATTCCATAAGAAATCTGCAGTTTCTAGCTACAGTATTAATTTACCAGATTAACAATGTCTACAGTTTTTCTGAACAATTGTTACCTTAATGGACAATAAATGTACCTTTCACAGACAATGACATTTCTAAGTGACCCCAAGCTTTGGAACTGTAGTGTATATAAACATGTTTTAGTTATTTTGAATATTAAGGGGAATTTACAAATTTGGTTTTAAAGTGATCCCATTGCCAACATGAAATTTAAGCTAAAAGTTGAACCTGGAGCAAAACAATGTACAGTGCTGGTGAAATTGGCCAACTACTGTCACCTCACTCTATGATAATAGTAGAGTTGGCATTATCTTATTCATTACAATAACAGTAATGTATTTTCTGTAGATGAGGATGGAGCTGGTCTGGATGGAAGAGCAGAGACAGTACTTCCTCATCAGCCTGGTAGTCTTCATCGCCATAGCCAAAGTCAACAAGCACTTCGGGAAGGCCTACTAATGTTGCATGAGGGCACAAGCCTCTGTCCTAAAGCCTTCATAAGGATGTCATAATGGTTACATAACATATGTTGTAAAAAGTCATGAGTATGATATGTATGATCATAATTATTGTTATTGGTCATTGTTATTTCAGTATTATGTAGATCTTAAGGAGGGGCTTCACATACAGTGTTGGCCACGTGCCCTGCCTGTAGGTAGTTGGGTTTCTGTTTTGTTAAATCTGCAGGTAGTTAAATGCTGAGGCTTTTCCCTTGTATGTTTTTGTTATGTTTTTTTAATTCTATATTTCATTTGAATCATTAATACGCATTAGGAAAATATGATCCTCTACTTTGATTTTTGCACATTATAAAAAGCATACCAGATGTGAAATGTGTTGAGCTCCTTTATTGTACTGCACTACACTTTCTATCCTCAGGAGGGCAGCAGTGATCTTAATCCGCACTATTCTTCCAGTCCACCAGTAAAGGGCAAAGCCCTGGACATGATAGCTCTTTATGTCTAAGCTGAGTGAAGACTTATTACACAAACTGTGAATACAAAGTAGCTGAAAAATGATCAAACAACTGCGGATGCCAAATGTCCAACAGCACAGATTGACAACCCCTCGATGCTTCTATATTTTCTCTCCATACAGGTCCCAAATGTCAACAAATATCTTAGCCTTAATTTTTGAACAAAATAATGTTCATTAGAGTACCATGGCTAGCTAAAGAGCTAGTGAGTGGAAAGAACTGCAACGACTTACTGCTGCGGGTCACTGAGTCGATGCTTGAGTACATTTGGCAGAGGCCCTGCGTAAGTTCAGAAAGCCAAAACGAGAGAGGGAGAGTGGCGATTACACCCATACATCACTGCATTGTGGCTCCGCCTGCCCCCCCTCTTCTGATCCTGAGTGAGCTGTAACGCTCCCAGGGTCCCCAGGGCCATTGTTTAAAATTCCCACAGACTGACCTGCCCATCTTTGCTGTTCATTCTACCTAGCACTGTCTTCCACCCATTGGGTGGAAACCAACATATCTTCTGGTGGCTGTTTCTTATGAATATTTCAAAGACCATAACAGTGCTGTTTAAAAACCCCAGCATAACATCACCAACACCCTGCCTAACCCCTCAATACACTGCATCTGATTTACATGTGCCAGATAGCATTTTGTCTAATAATTATTTTTCCTGCAAATTTCTGGTGTGAGAATGTGTCCATGTTTAAGGTAGTTTTACCAGCTGTGTTTTAGTCCTGAAATGCTGAAAGAAAATCTTTTAAAAACCACATCCCAGGTGTTAGGTAGTCAAACGTGCGATCGCATTGAATTCCCTTTGACCACTTCAACCCATTAGGTTTCCTACCCTGCTGGATGCAGTGTACAGTAAGTAGAGGCAGTACTGACCTGCTTGTCATTGGTCTGTGAGTGCCGGTAGCCGGTGGGAGGACATCATCCTGGTCTCCCGTGGGGCAGAGGAGTAATGTGTATGGTGGCCACGCTCTGAGAGCCACAGTCATTCGTCATACCACACTGGAATGCAGCTGACACTGGGAGAGGAGGCGGCTTCGCCCGGCCCAAGCCATTCATCTTCCTCTGGGCTGTTCACAGCAGGCCGGCCGCAGGGCATTGCCTCACCAGCACTCCGGAGAGCTCCCCTAGCTATCTAAGCCAGACTGAGCCAGACTGATTTCACTACTGGACTGAACATGCTTTATTTTAACACAATAACATATTCATGATTTCTCTTGAGAAGACATGATAACAACATTATGTAGGGCAAACCGAATTGCATGTTTGTTATTGTCTTAAGTGATGCAGAAAATACCTTAAATTGTACAGACATTATGAATCATTAGAAACTATGTAGCCTCCAGCACTGTACTAATTGAGCATTTTTGATTCACAGTAATGTCTTTGCTCAGGTTTGATGGATACAATGAAGTCCATTTCATCATCATTTAGATAATGGAGATGTTGAAGACCGATTAAGACACATCAGTACTTTGGCTTAATGTCAATCTCTGAACAGAATTAGAGTCTGCAAAGGTTAGCAGATTTACCAATCATCCAGTGATCTGGATCCTTTTAGACCATGGGTGATCTGAAACGGGATTTTGAGAAGTTATCAAATAAGATTACACTAAACAGGATTAAATGTTAGAATCTGTTTTTACATGACAGAAAACATGGGATACAAATCCTCAAACTAGGTCAGATTTAGTATTCCAATCTCACCTTTAATAATGATTCAATGTTCATTTTGTTATCAAAGAGGATAGTACATTTGTTATAATACAAATGAGTATAATTATTTTTAGAATGATCTTTTCCCCAATTTTCTCATATCCAATTTAATCTATGGCCCTGTTTCGTCACATCTCCTAAAGGATTTGGAAGAAATGAAAATTGCAATAAATGTACCTCATTCTGCGCATCCACAATGCTCTTCAAACCGGAAAATCACATGGGTCAATATTTGTAAGTGCTGGATCACTCACCTGAAAACCTTAATTAGCTTTTCAGGTGCCGGTGCCTTTGAGGCTCGCTAATGATTTGCACCTTGCAGTGCAGCCTTTGCATTTCGACGGGAGAAGTCATCTGTGAATGTCAGTGGTTTACACATCCATGCCTACCTCCTGTAGCGCATCGAGATCTATTGGACAGTTGTTTAGGGATTTCTATTCATTATGGCTTGCATTTTTCTGTCATCTACTGTTGAGAGATTCCTTGGCCAAGCAGGCTGTTTGTGATTGCTGAGCTCACCAGTGCTTCGTTCTTTTTAATGATGTTCGAAATGATGTTTTTTTTTGTGAAGCGTAGGGTTTTGCGCATGTTTTTTGACGTAATAGGTTCCTTAAAGGCTAGTTTGACATAGATTCATATTTGGGTGAAATAAAGCTTAACATGAGTTGTTCTTGTAGGCCCATGGTGTCATCATTCACAGCAAGCTAATCTTCACTTATGTCCCAGTCTGGAATTAGCATTAGCAGCATCATTAAAATGCATATGTTGAAACTGTGGATACCGAGCCACAAAAGCTGCATTGCAGGTGGAAACCAACTCCAAAACACTGGAAACTAAGACTTGTGGCATTGTCTACTTCATAGAACCTTTTAATGCTGTATCCCTCAAAACAACGTTTTAATTTATTTCTAAATGTTTCAACAAAACTGATACTTCGTATGTTTACCGGTCATGCTATCAATCTGCAAAAAAGTGTTTTGGGAGTTAGTTTCTGCTTGTAATGCAGCTTTCAGTTAATGAATTTGGAAAATGCTGATTATTTTCAGGCTGGGACAGAGGTGAATAATGTTTTGTGAAAAACGACTCTATGGGCCTTCAAGAACAACTCAGGGTAAGCAAAATGCCACACAAATATGAATCTAGGTTAAACAATCCGTTTAACTTTCATTGACAACTCTTTTGCCCTGATGTTGACACACTCCATTAGTAGACTCCTAAAACTAAAGCTAAAACTAAGATCAAGACTACACATTCACAGCTCTTTTATGCCTTGGCAAATTATGTGACAGAATCCGCCTGACTTACCATAAACACCTGTTAAGCCAATTGTCCCAATATTTTGGTTTTTTGATTCAGAACATATATATAACAATACTGATATTTATGTAGATCTATGGTAAAAAATAGATGTACATAAATGTCTTTAAATAAAAGCAAATCAGCTATCCTTTCATCTCTAATAGTTTGATTTCAAATCCAAATGTTTGGAGATCATACATATGAAAATATCAATTACATAGGGCACTGTAAAAGTCCTTACAAGAGTCATGGAAGCTCTTTCCTTGGCTAATTTCAAGTAGTTCATCAAAAGTTATTGTATCTGATATTTTCATTCAGACTGGATTAAATGAGAGAATTGCATATCTCCAAACTGGATAGGGAGAAAGATTTTGTAATCCAATCTCAGACTAGGAAGGACTGGATAATCCAATCTCAGGATAGGGAAAAGGATTTGGTCATCCACTCTCAGGATGGTATGATATGTTTGGAAAATTATTGTAAGGAAAAAGTACAGTACTGTGCAAAGGTCTTAGGAACCTGAAACAATCTATAACTATTTATCTGAGCAATTAAAGTACATTCATTTAAATAAATATTTTTTAACACTGAAATAAACACAAAGGCATGTAATTCAATGAATATCAGCAAAAGCATAGAATTTAAAATACAAGTCTGTATTTTGCGCAGCTTCCCTTAGAATGGCAAAATGAAACAATTCCTAAAGTCCTAAATTAAATACATTTTTCCAAGATTCTTGCAGTTTTCACCAGAAATCTTCTTTTGACTTCTATTTCAAAACAATAATTTCTCCAACACAAAACATTTCAATGAGTGTAGAATGTGTTTCTGAAAAACATAGGTTTCAAAATGATTGCTACTTCTATAATCAGTAAGTTGGGAATCCTCTCTTGAAGGGCATAATAACAATGACCACCTTCCGTCTGATAAGTTTGTTATACATTTTAGGGATCTTGGAGCACTCATCCATTCAGCAAATTTCAAGATCCTTGATAGTCTTAGGTTTGTACAGGTAAAAAAACATCAACACTGTTCGTGGAGACTAAGACTAAAAAGCTTACTAAAAAGTTTACTTTCTTGTATGGATGGTGTATGGATGGCCACCACACCACAAATTAGCATCCAACCAACGCTGCATCAATGCCCAAAACAGAAACAACTGGTTGCTTCCAGGACTTTCCGGAGGCATTCAGCTGGGTGAGCCTCGCCCATACACACATCTCCTATTGGGACCTCATAAGGGGAGGCACTTAAGGGTTGCCAAAGAGCAGCTCAGGACAGAGGCCAAAAGTAACAGCAAGACAGATAGTTAGGCGAGGCGGTTGCAAGATGGCCTGGAGATGGAGGGTGAAGAGACTGCCAAGAGTAGCCAATGACCACCGGCATCCATTCCAACCAAACACCACAGGAAGGCTGCACTACATTTTACGCTAGTGACGAGAAATCAATGCTTTCTGAAGCATTGGACCGAAAAAAAAATTCTCAAGGCTTTTGCTCTCATCCCGATAGTGACACCTGCTGTTCAGGAAAAAATATTTAATGTTTATATAGACGTTTATATAGACATCTTTTTCCATAATATCCGACAAGACATTCTGGCATAATGGTTTAGCGTGCCCATTGCAAAAGGGAATTAGCTGACAAGATTTATATCCTAGATTCTTCTTGCCTTTCTAGCTATCTTTTTCCCCATCACTAATTGACGCTGCCTCCCCATAAAAGGGTTTTTACATATGATTTTGATTTTTTGTTCACACCCTCCCCTTGAACTTGTGTTTGGATTAATAAAACACCCTCCAGGGCCCTGAACACACCATTTGTATCGCTTCCTTGTACGTCTGGAGGAGCGCCATGCTAAAATCAATTAATAACCTGCACTGCCTGGTTAAGTTGTTATCAAGACAGCATGTTACATCATCCAGAACCATCTATTTTCCATAAAACATGTTCTGTGTAAATACACAGAATCATAGTCATTACTCCATATGCTAATTAAATCACTTTTATGTTGAGTTCTCCCCAATGGGGCACCTGGGTTTTGGCTGGTAGGCAGCTCAGTTCCAAAAGTAATGTAATCAACAGACGCCTGGACTGAAACACCTACGACAGACGCCCGCGCCAGATAATAAAACGAAATCATTAGTATTCTTGAGCCTCCTCATCTTGTCCAGTCAGAGCCATATCGCACATTGTTGAGTCAATTCGGTGGAAGCTGTATCTTAATCTGTGAGAGCAACAGGTTTTGGCATTAGGGCATCTGTAGAGAAATTCTCACACCTCTCTTCTCCTTTCTCTTCTTTTTTACTTTCATGTTTTGTCCTCACCCTTCTCCTAGTCTTGACCCTCCCACTCTCTCTCACTTCATCATCCATATGTTAGCCTTTCTAACCACAAATTGTTGGTTTTAGCCTCTTCTTTTCCTGGGCTGTGTGTCTCTTTCTCTCTAATCAACCAAGGACTTGTGCTTCACCCTGCTAATCAGAGTGCAGCACCAGTCCTTCCTGTGTGATGTGAATCCTGTGTGTGATGCAACTTCTTGCAGCTACCATACCTGTGAGGAGATCTAGGAAGTTTGAAGGGAGGTTGCTGATGAAATGTATGCTGTCCAAAAACATAGATTCTGTCAAGGCAATCTAGATACACGCACACACTCCACTGGAAAAAAATAATACATGTTCCCTCCTTTTCTTTCTCCGGACCTTCCTTGCTCCTATCTGGAGAATAGATGAATTTAGGACATGGAAGGTGATTGAAGACACAGCCCAATTTGTGATCTATGACCCTAAACCGCCATTGGACGTGCTCTGCCACAAATTCACCAATGAACCACCTAAGGAGGTCTGCGGGAGGAACCGTGTAAGTCACACTGAAATGTCTAGAAACACACACACACACACACACACACCTAGATCTCGGTTGAGCAAGGAGAGGGGACCTAACCGTTGCTGTTTTTCCTCCACAGGTTTATGAATTATTTCTGGCTATTTCATCACAACTAAGCTCCTCATACTAATCACCAAATTAGAGACTCATACTTCTCATCTGTCTGAACAGCTGGACATTCATCCAGCATCCTGTTACTGGGGTTGACTCATTTTAGTTGAGCATTCAAATGGTATATAGCTAACTTATCCAGGTCAACATGAGTGACCAGGCCTCTTTGCAACCTGGTTCCTCCTACCAACTACAGCAGCAAGGGCATGTGACTAGAATGATACAGTCAAGATCTGTACCTAAACTCATTTACACATACTGATGTTGCCCAGCGCTCTTTCATCTGTTAAGTCTCCTGTAGTTTAGTCTTTTTAAAAGTGAATGTTGGTAATTGAAAAACATTATATGAATCATTATGTTATTATTATGATCAATATTAATACTTTGGTCTTTTGTCAGTGTTAAACATATCACTCACTTGAGGGCTCCAGGATGGATTACATGAGACTCAATCTGTTTCTTGCCTGAAACGGTTGAGCTCCACTGGCTCCCCTTCTTTATAGCTGTTTAGAGGCACTTTAATTTCTTTAAGACTCATATTTTATTTTAATCTGCTGGCGCTGTCAAAGATGGTGATGTGTTTTTGGAGATAAGTCTGTCCATGCATAATGCTGCTAACCTGGCACTCGTACCACCACCATAATAAAGCAGGCTTGGCAGCAATCTTTCCTATTTCCAGAAAAAAGGAGTGTCGACACAGGTGTCTTTTGCAAAGACAAACAAGTGGCCATCAACCCACAGAACACTGGAAGTGTTGGACACCCTCTGCCATGAAGACCAAAATCCAAACAGAAGAAGTCCAAGAGATTATGACAGATCTGACAGTACTATTGGCTCATTAAATATGTGTAGGCTACTGTATTGTTCTCTCAGCCAGCCAGGCAGCCGGACACAGTCTTGGTGTGGACCCAGAACAGGTGACACAGCCTTATTGAACCGTGTCCTCACCTCTGCTCGGCCCTGTGAAGCCCATGTCATCTCTCCACTGCCAGGGCACAGTGTCACCATGGGAAGCTGCATGGCATTTAAATGAATAGTACAAACAATTATGTTCAGTAAACCACATTGAATGAGGGCCTGGGGATTTAAAACGAGTATATAGGCAGGATACATTATTAAAAAAAAATTGATTTGTGTAGTACCTTTTGACCTAAGTACTTAATGCACTTTACATTGTTACATAGATGCTCACCTCAATCACTATAAATGTTATTTGAACAAATTTGTGCCAGGATACTGGTCACCCCTCTGAGTCTGTTTCCTCTTTAGGTTTCTTCTTAAGTTTCTGACCCATTTAGAGTTTTTCCGAGCCACTGTGCATCAACACCTGTTGCTTGCTCCTTGGGGTTTCAGGCTGTGTGTTGTCCAAAAGCACTTGCTGAGTAAAAAAGGGCTTTATAAATAATTTTGATTAATTGATTGAATCAGCTATGCCGTGCAGAGGTGAAAGAGAGGTACGGTATATGCCAATTGGGAATAAAAGGGAAGATTAGGTGGCCAAAATGTGAACAGGACTGGGTTAGAAATTAGCCAGGACACTGGGGTTAATAACCCTTCTCTTCTGATAGCTGGCAAGGTATCTTTAGTAGCCAGACTGTTGTGACACCTTGTTAATGTCCTATCCAAAGCTTGGCATTTTATGCAGGGAAATTACCCATTTACTGCCCTGGGTCATTTCAATTGAAATACAATCTTGAAACCAAAGGGGAATTTACCCACTTTTTGACTTCCAACATCACTTAATATTGTTACTATTTTTGATTATTGTTGATGTCCACATATTGGTCAGCTGTGTTTTTAAAGCACATGCAATTCCTTCATAGCTATTTGGTTTGAAACGTGTCCTATTTCATTATGTAGTAAAACAGACTAATTTGCTAAATATCTCTGTTGCTAAACAGAATTATGAAAACTATGATAGGAGCTGTTGGAATGCAAAAGGTCTAAAAAAATACATTCAATGTGAATTTAAATGGTAAACTGTCGATACAGTATTGGTGTTTTGCTCATAATGCAAACACAATTCCAGCAGGGATTTTAGCAGGGATTATTACAAATATATCTTATTTATCTGGATACATTTAGGACTGTGAGTGAAATTGTTCTACTTCATCCATAGATGTCAACGTGGACGAATTACATCAATTCACTTTACACAAGCAATGTTTCACATCCGTCACTTGTTAGTATTCTTAAATGTGACTTCAAAGTTGTGTTCATTGATACGCTAAAAATAAGACATGCAATTGAATTAGAATGAAAATTAATTGTATAGGCATATAGCCTAAGACTTGATATAATGATATTATAGTCGCACACCATTTTACAAGTGGGACATCCTAAAAGTCATAGACAAATCACTAGATCCTATTGACCTCTCGTGCATTTAATTTCCTTGTAGCCGTTTCCCCCCAGGGCGATTACGCAAGAGTCGTTAATCGGACGAAAGACGGGCACAGCACAGCCGGTATGGCACAGCCGGATGTTTTTCTCATTTTGTATGCAGGCCAGAGCAGGATATAACATAGCTGCTGTACAGTTGGGTTCACCAAACCGGTGGATATTAAATACGCAACAGTCCACGACTTCTGTTTTTTTACAGTTTGGCGAACTCCAAGAAAGAACAGCAGACAAATCAAACAAGTTGAGTGTTATGGATACCCAAGCCAATGGACTCAAACAACCCTGAGTTTTTACAGGGAACAAAAATGTCCAGTCCCTTGCTTCAATGGGATTGAGTAAATGTTAGTGACCTGTGATTCGTGTCAATTGAGAGCAGTACGTCAGAAGCTGTTTTCTACACGCTCTGTAGTGCGCTCCTAGATGATTGAGACTTCACAACTTTCAGGATGCTTTACTCTCTTCTCCGTGGGATGTCACCAATTGTCACAAAGTTAATTTTCACACTTCTGACAGGTAAGTCTCACTCTTGGCAGGGATCAATTGTTGTTGTGAAATTGTTAGAAATCAATATTTGGTTCCTTATACTCTGCAACAGATTATACTTTATACGCTTGAATGTACGCTAAAATGTTTAGTTAAAAATGTAACCATCGGTCACCACGCTGACAGTTATATGACAGCATATAAGCATATTGATGGAAAGTCTTCATTTGTTACAAAAGGCCTATTTACGGCATACGTTCGTTGAAAACATGTAATTTCCTATTAACATGCTAAATAAAAACAACGTGAAGGAACTTTTAAAAGAACATGCTGAAGATATATAAATGTTTGTGAGCACATCCTTTAAACTGTTCAAATGTAAGTGACGATTGTTTGATTAATTAACTAATGCTTTGATATACCACAAGCCTGTTTGCTGAAAAGTTGTTTCACATACTGTGACTACAGTTCATTCACTGAAATTTAGTAGGCTATAATGTTTTTGGCCAGACCGCCTGAGCGGAGCCTGCCTAGAAGAGCGAATGTCTCTGACTGACTGACTGAGTGTCTGACTGACTTACTGACTGACTTCCCATCGTTAAATAGCGTAGTGGGTCGATACGCGGAGAACAACCGGTCCCGCGTTCGCCTCCCTCCTTTGTTACTAGGTGGTGTTATGCCTCAGGTGTTCGTGACAGATAAAACAACCTTCTGTAATTACGTAATTGGAAGCCTAAAATAAAATTGTTCTTGTGGATATTACGATTTGTTCAGGATAGACACTACGATGGCTACTCGTCTTTTCACTTGACGAAAAAGTAAATTATCGTTACCTAGCAGCAGGATGTAATGCTGGCAGCACTTAGTTTTTTATCACAATAAAAGCCATCATGGAAATGTATTAGGCAGTAGAGTTAATAATCCAATCTTTGAAAAAGAACAGACAAGAATGACATTGGATCGGACATTAAACATAAAATGTACAGACTCGATTGTTAATGATATGACCATATAGATTTCAATGATGGCTTTTAATTTGAAAAATAAAATCTGAGTTAGCGCTGCTAGCATTATATCCTGCTGCTAGAGGAGCGGTAATGAAGCCTCGAATGGCCATCACTATCGTCACCTATATTGATAGATACTGTATCAATGTCATTCTCGATCACTTCAACCTACATTTCCACTGCTATGCTGATGATACACAAATGTATCTAGCTATCAAGTCTCTCACCAACGCACCTCTGACCCATATTGAATCCTGTCTGACTGCAATAAAACCATGGATGAAGTACAGCTTCATCAAAATAAACAGTGACAAAACAGAACTTCTACTCACTGGAACCAAATCCACCCTCACCAAAACTGGCAATTTCAATCTCAGCATCGATGACACCATTGTTTATCCATCCCCCACGCAAATAACCTTGGAGTCATTCTGGACTCTATACTCTCCTTTGATCGGCATGTCAAACAGCCTGTCTTTATTCTTCCATCTACGCAACATCAGTAAACTCAGACTTTCCCTCTCTCGTCCTTCTGCTGAAACCGTAATTCATGCATTCATAACCTCCGTCTTGACTACTGCAACTCCCTACTGACAGGCATCAAATCTACATCCCTCCATAAGCTCCAAATGGTTCAAAACTCTGCTGTCAGACTACTCACTCAGACCAAGTCCCGACGGTGAGTTACACTGGCTTCCAATCTCCCAACGCATCAACTACAAGATCCTCCTATTGACATATAAAGCCTTAAACAATATCGCCCCTGCCTACCTTTCTGACCTTTCTTCCATATTCATCCAACACACACACTCCATTCCAGCAATGCAGGCCACCTCATAATCCCCAAGTCCAAGCTCAAAGGCTTTGGTGACAGGACATTCTCAAGAATTGCTCCTCGTCTGTGGAACTCTCCCCAAAACCATCTGTGACTCTGAGACCATCCACATCTTCCAGCAACGCCTCAAGACTCAAAATACCCTACCCATAGCCATGCCAAATCCCACACTCTCAATCTTCATAGTATTTGTTGTGTTTATATTTGTTTTCTGTTCCATGTCACTTTTGTACAGCATCTTTGGGTCCCTGAAAAGCGCTATATAAATATAATGTATTATTATTATTATTTATCCACAAATGTCTAATTGCTGTTAAAACGGCCAGTGGCAAAAGGGGATTTGTTCTTGGTAGACAAATACTTTGCTGGCTACAACCTTCAATAGCTACGTTATATAGAAGCTTATAAGGAAACTATTTACTGTTACAGTATTGTGGCGACCTTGTGTTCATTTAAAGTGCTGTTCTAAGTTGTTCGGTTGTGTTTCATTTGAGGGCGGGCCTTGCAGTTTGGTGGAGCTGTTTTATCGGGTGGGACATCCTGAAGTGAGGGGAGCATCTCTGGGTGGCTTAGGGACAGCAAGGGTATGTCTAGGGGTCTCCGGGCGTAGCTTAAATAAGGTGGTGTTTTGACAGGCATCCCTCTCTCTTTTGGTTTGACTCCTGTGTGTGTGTGTGTCAGAGAACCTTAACATGAGATACCTGTTGAGCTGGCTACAGATCTAAGAGAGTTTGTCTAGTTTCTATGGTGTTAGCTGATATTGTTGGGCGTAGACAGTGGACAATCAGCTGTCTGTGTTAAGGTTAACACATTCTACCCTGTGCTCTCTACCTTTGTCTCCGACTCCTGATTTAGCATTTCGACCATGGGTGTTACAGTATATTGCGACTATTTCTGTTAGATTTTTGAATTATGTTTTAGGATTTGTTCAGGATAGAAAAAATCTTTGCAGATGATTCTCTCATCTTCTCACTTGACGAAAAATGATGTGGTTATTGTCACCTATATTGAAACAGTAGTTATTGAATCAATGTAATTCACTGATGGCAAATAAGCTGTTAAAACAACCAGTGGCAAAAGCCATACAGTTAATAGATGCTATTTGTGGTGGAGTTAAACCTAATAAGAAACTTTACTCAGTTAAACACAACGCTTAATGGTGTCCAACGAAATATTCAAACTTGATGTAAAGTTAACACATGACAAAATGATATACTGTCAAGAGGCTAAACCGACAGTGGGCAAATGCGTTCCTTGGTGCTGTAGTGGTTAAAGACACTGACCTTCATGTGGATGGTTCTGGTTCGATTCGTGTGAGAGCATCAACTATCAATGGTTTTATTGGGTGCAGACTAAACTAGGCTTGCCTGGGTTCCCTTGTTGGTTTTTCTTTGTATTCCTAACATTTCTTCTGCTAGTTTTGGCAGAAATCTTTCTTGATCCACTTGAACTTGGCTTGGTATCAAGAGATCCCTGAATTTTCCACTTCTTAAGAAGTGATTGAACTATACAGTCTGGAATTTGCAAGGCTCTGAATATCTTTTTATGTCCTTTTCCATCTTTATGAAGTTCCTTTATAAACAGTTATTATCTGCCACCCATGGCTCAGGGTAGCAGATAATAACTGTCCTAAAAAGTTGTGACAGACCCAACCAAGACTTGAAAAGTTGTGTAATGTTAAAAACCTGGTGGAATATCACACAAATAATCAGGTCAATTGGCAACAGTTCAGTAACATGATTGGGTATTAAAAGATCATTCCAGAGAGGAAGGGTCTGTCAGAAGTGAGGGCGGGGTGGGGATCATCACTCTGTGAAAGACTGTGGGCAAATATTGCAAGAGTTTAAGAATAATGTTTCTCAGCTAAAGAATGCAAAGAGTTTCGGGATCTCATCATCTATGGTACATAATGTCATTTAAAGATTCAAAGAATTCAGGAAAATCTCAGTAGACAAGGGACAAGGCCTGAAAACCGATATTGGATGGCCCTGATTTTCAGGCCCTGAGGCAGCACTGCATTAAAAACAGACATGATTCTGTAGTGGATATCAATGCATGGGCTCAGGAACACTTCCACAAACCATTGTCTGTGAACACAGCATGTTGCTGCATCCACAAGTTAAAACTTCACCATGCAGAGAAGAAACAATATGTAAACAAGATCCAGCACTGCCGCTGCCTTCTCTGGGCCGAAGCTTATTAAAGATGGACTGAGGCAAAGTGAAAAACTGTTCTCTGGTGTGACCGATAAAATCTTGAAATTGAGTTTGGTAATCTTCCGGACTAAAGAGAAGAGGTTGTTATCAGTGCATATTTCAGAAGCCAGCATCTGTGATGGTATGGGGGTGCATTAGTGCACATGGCGTAAGTGACTTGGACATCTGTCAAGGCACCATTAATGCTGAACAAATTATACAACTTTTGGAGCAACATATGCTGGCATCCAGATTAAGTATTTTTCATGGAAAGCCTTGCTTATTTCAGCAAGACAAAACCAAAACAAATTCTGCACGTATTATAACAGCATGGCTCAGTAGTAAAAGAGTCTGGGTGCTAAACTGGCCTGCCTGATCACATTTGGTGCATTATGAAACGAATAATACGAGAAAGGAGAGCCAGAACTGTTGAGCAGATGCAATCCTATACCAAGCAAGAATGGGTAAATATATTACTTTCAAAACTATAGCAATTGGTCTCCTCAGTTCCCAAACACAGAGTATTGTTAAAAGAAGAGGTGATGCAACACATCTGTAAAGTCCCCAGTCCCAACTAAAAAAAAATGTGTTGGCATAAAATTCAAAATGGGCATGTATTTTTCCCCAAAACAATTACATTTCCTTGGTTCAATATTTGAAATGATGTCTTTGTACTATTTTCTATTAATTATAAGGATGAATGATTTGCACATCATTGCATTATATATTTATTTGCATTCAATATTGGGTTCTAACTTTTTTAGAAATGGGGTGGTATATATTTTTATGTTCATACATGCTGTAAATCAAATCTGCTTGCATACGAGCCTATAACATACCTGTGCGGTTCTTTACCTTTAGTTGCCTGACTCAACGTGCAACACCCATTACACTCACCCCTTTAATTGAACAAACTTCTTAAAAGGCCTCTGACCTGTAAATATTCAGCTTTTCTCTCACTGTGTATGTTAACTCCCGGTTGGTCAGGAATTTAACATTAACATTTAACAAATGTCGCTTCTGGCAGATGCCGAACTGTGTCATGAAGATTTCAATATGCTGTAGGGGGCGGAAACGCTACATTCTGGGGTGATGTCATTGGCTGGTTTTGGCAGCCTTTCTTACATAGGGTCTGCAGGTACAGTTGGCAGATATGGCGGGGGGCTCATGCAAATACAAACGATGTGTGGTTCAATATGCACCTGCTGTGTGTGTGTGTGTGTGTGTGTGTTCTGGGGTTTGTTTAGCTAGAGGATGTGGTGCCAGAGTAAAAATCCTCATCAGAGGGATTAGAGAGGGCTGGAGGTCAGGAAACAGCCACTGTGTTTGTTTGTAGATAACCTGTCCTGCATTGTAGCAGATTAAGCCTAGCTGTCGGTCTTCTGTTGGTAAAGATTTCAGACTGCTGTTTGTGTGTGTGTTTGTATCGGCGCCTTCTGATCCTTCTATGTCAGACCTTGCTGTGACACTTCATTTTCTATTTAAATGATAGAGGTCAGTCTTTTGATATTGGCTCTGCTTCGACATGAATATGCATAACTGTGTAATATTTAATTCCTGTCTACTCATTAAGATATCCGAGGTGTGTCTGAATAGAATTGTAGCCAGGAGAGAGATTGAAAAATCAAGAAGCATTCTTATTTGCTTTGTACCCCATTTCACCTCACGACACTCCACAAACTCTGTTTATCATTGGAAACAAAAATGGGATTTTAATTGAACCTCTTTGTGAGAGAAAGGTCACAGAGGTTGAGCCAAGAAGGGCAGCACAACCCTGCTGTTTCTCAAAACTAATTGGCCAGAGACTGCTTACTGCCCTCTAACAAAATGGTAATGTTTCTCATTGTGTCCATTAATATTCCACATAGATGATCAACATGATCAGTGGTACATGAGGGTCTTTGGCCTCGATATGGAACTGTGTTTTTATGATTGTGTTGTCTAGAGCAGGCTTGCCTCTGGGCATTGAAACAGAATAAAACAGTCAGGTGTTGAGGCTTGACATGCGGAACACGTTTTTAACATTTCTATTCTCCATTTTTCAGCCTCATTCTAACCCACTTCCTCTCCCCCAATTTGTCAAGTCCAACTGTATCTACTTCCTTGTGTTTTCCACACTGCTCGCCCAGCTAGGAAGTCAAATGGGGCAACACTTGTAAGGACATGCTTAACTGATGACCTTAGTGTCCCTGTCTGAGGGACCAGGTAGAGCGCTGTCACATCAAGGAAACCCATGCTGATGATGTCAAAACCTCTGTGGGCGACGCTGGCTAATTTGCGTGCCCATCGTGTTTCCCAGCCACTCATCATCTCACAGACACAGGCTCCAGTTTAGACTTGTGGTGGTCAGTTTGGTGCTGTGCCTTAGACCCTCACTTCACCTGGGAGGGTGGAACAATGCCTTTTGACAAATTACTTGAAAGATCCACATGTCAGGATCCACCTTCAATTTCCACCAGTGGAGACAAAGGAAAATGAAGCTGGTGGGTCCGCCACAGAGGGAAAGGTTAAGTGTCAGCCAGTTGCTGCATACCAAAGTTCTGACACATTGATTCTCATGTTGACAGAGACAGACAGGCAGCCTCGCAGTGCTGCTCCTTTTGGGCGGAAAAATAAACCGAGAGTTAAATAATATTTTCGCACAAGTGCTGTTTGTATTGAGATATACTTTGGCTCTTGCTTATCAAACGGTCAAAACATTTGACTGGTACTGTGCATGTACACTGGAAAACTGGTATGTACATCACGGAAGAAACAAGAAAAAGAACCAGACAAGCCTAGTTCTGTCAGTCGCGATTAGAATGAACGTTGTTGCCCAAGCTGGATTCGATCTGCGTTTTCCTATGTGACAGACTGCATACTTAACCATTACTCTATTTAAACAGTTGGTGTGGGTGCACATGATACGTGTGCAGAGATGTCTGTTTATTTCTTGCATTGTCAAACCAATTAGTGGAAAAATTTATGTTAAACAGTTATGTTGGTTGTTGGTGCACTTAACTTCTTAAACCATAAACAGTTTTACTTTAGGCTTATTATAATGTAGGTAATGTAAGTTTATTCTATGGTGTACCTTTAGTACCTTTAATCTATAATGTATCTTGAGTACATATAATGAAGACAATGACTCCATTCACTCCATGGCTTGTTCATTTCTTTAGAAAACAATGACAGTTGAATAACCAACTGCTATGTTATGTGAACTTACGCTATGTAGATTCAAATTGAGAGCAATATCGTTATCGGTGCAGTTTGTCCATTTCAATGCAACTGTCTGTTTTACTTCAGGCTTACTATAATTTAGCAACTGAAGCTTGTAGCAGGCAAAGTTCTATTGTATCCTGAACAAATCCGAATGCCTACTTTGTTTGTGGTCGCCTATGTGACAGTCCACATCTCTATCCACTATGCTATTTAACAATGGGTAGTCAGTCCGTCAGTCAGGCACTCAGTCACTCTCTCAGAGTCATTTACTCTTCTTGGCAAGCTCCACTTACGCGCTCCGGCAAAAATCTGGTCTGGATAAGTTGACTCATATTTGCTAGTCATAATTCCTGCTGCACACTGACTTAAAGGCACTAAAGACAATGTCTTCGTCATGGTTTATGTGAAAGGTTTAAAGATTTAGTCTCAGCCATGAAAGTTTGCTTCCAGAATCCATCTGTAGTCAGAGGTGTATGAGAATGCCATTTTCATGACCACAACCGTTATTTAACTGTTAAACTCAGTGCTCCGCAAATACTTAATAATGCTGCTACCACAAAGAGACATAATTACATTTGCAATGTGTTATTTGTTTGTGTGATGCTAACAGCTCTACTTAATATCATGCTGTAGGTGTGCACTGCCAGGAGATGTCCCAGGACACCAAGAACCCGGCTCCCTTCCCTGTTTACCCCTCAGTGGTCTACCAGATACTCAACGCGGACCACCTGCTGCTGAGGGAAAACAGTCAGGACATGCTGGGGAACTCTAGCCTGCAAGCCCAGAGGCAGGCCTTCCTCGTCACCAACCCTGGATCAGGCCTCCTCCAGCCGGCCGTCAACGCCACTTTCGGCTCCCTGTCTTTAGAGAGACCCATCAGCCCTGAGCTGCTCCTCAGCGGCCGCAGAATCATCCCTGTCATCCTGGCCCGTCAGGTCCGCTCCTCAGCCCCAGTTATCAGGGTCCTCTTCCACATGCCCAGTATCCCCAACGGAGATGACGCTGGAGGGGCCCGGAAGGGCGAGGAGGGAGGAGGTAGTGGTAGACGGGGAGTGGAAGAGGCGGCACACTGCGTGACGGCGTACGCCTTCTGGGAAACGAGGGAAGTGCGAGGCCCCTGCCTGCTGTCCCCAGGGGGGTTCTGTGTGGCTCAGCTGAAGCCCGACCCGGCCTGGTTCAGTCCTGCCGGCCGCTCCTCCGGCTCCAGCAGCCGAGAGAGACGGGGAGAGGTTGTGGGCAACCCTGTGGAGATCTACTTCCAGAGCCGAAGGGACCGGGCGGGCCCGTGTGTGCCTCAGGACAGCCTGCAGCGGGTGGGAGTGGGGAGGGGCAGCCCTGTGGGGGCTGGTGTACCCATGAGGCGGGTCGGGAGTGTCAGCCTCCTAAAGGCCCCGTCTGGAAACCCTACGTTCTTGCGTCTGAGGCTAGGCGGCGCCATGGTTGTCCAGACCTCATCCAAACCACTGAGGACCACCGACGTGGCCACCTTCTATGTTTTCCTTTCCAGTGTGTCTTCTGTGGAGACCTTCACTCTTAGGTAAGAGCGCCACTTGAGCTATTTCTGCGCGCCTGTCTCAGTTATATCCAGGTAACAATCAAAACGTCAGACACAATAGCTGTGATTGCTGCACATAGTGGTGTTGATATGATCTTACCTAGACCCGTATGTTTTATAAGCTTATTCTGTATGCACTGACACACTGTTAGCATTGATGACTATTGATTAACTTAACCAGTCAATTTACCTTTTATTTGCTGAATGTTGGTTTTGGCTTATACATTTTAATCGTACTAATGCAATCATACATAATGCAGCATGGTCCAGTGGTGTGATTATGAAAACTTTCCTAGAATATGTAAAAAAAAAAAAAAATCTTCACTGTTAAGACATTTTCAGTTTATACATTTTCAGATTTTCAGTTTTACATAATAGTGGAAAATTAGAGACACATAATGATTTTTGTCATTTTAGGCCTTGTGGGAAATGTACATCACCGGATGTACAAGAGAGGCACTTCTAAATTCCATGCATTTAAATGGTAACTTAAGACCACTTGAATGGTGCCAGGGCGTGTCACCAAAGCCAGGCTGTGGGACGGTGGAACTCTGGTGTGGCTGGGAGTCGTCTTGCAGTTCCGCTCTGTACACAGATTACAGACTTGTTGTATACTAGTCCCCGTCTACTTCACTCCTGACTGCAAGAAGTTCAGAAGGCACTCTTCCATAGACTAGGAAATAATTGGGAAATGATTTGGCAGGCTTCATATCTTAACATACCATTAATGTTTGAATAGGGATCTCTGGATATTTTAGTTCATAAATAATGCATCAGTTTAATGAAGCAAGAAAACAAATAACCAACAATTGCCTGACTCCTTTGGGCGAAAATGAACTTATTACGCAGGCAGCTCTATCGCGCCAAAACACACAATTCAATCTGTTTTGCAATGGCTCTACTCACTGCCTTGGATGCACATCACATAGCAGAATACATTTACTATTATTGGAATTTTTTAGGCCAGTATACTGTAAAGTCACTTTAATTGGCCAAAGTTTGCATTTTTCGCTATTTGTGAAGGGTTTGGTTATTAAAAAAAAATGAAAATACAGCCTCAACTGATCGAGAGATTTATTGTACACTGAGTGTGTGCTAATCTGCAGTCCATATTGTACTATATATACAGATAACAAAGATGACACTTAATAAAACCCCTGAATTACTTATTGTATTAATCTGACCTGTGACTGCCTGCCAAACATGCTACCCATAGATTTATCATCTCTGAATCTTTCTGCTGTCATGAAACACTTGGAAATAACCTGGTTTTGTTTTGTTGAATCAGAAGGGATTGAGGACAGTTTGGTGAGAGACACTGTCATGGCTTTTATGTTATATATTTATCTAATAGATTTATCACTATAACATCCTAACTTGTGAAATCCATTGAGTCCTGGAGTCCCTTTCCACGTCATAGCTCCCATACTGTGGTTTAGAAAGGGAACAGGACATTAAGACCAAGTAGAGGCTGGCTTGGCACGGCTTGGCTCAGAGATGAGTGATTCTTCTTGTGGGAAAATCCCTGCTCCACTTCACTCCTCTAGGCCCAAGATTGAGTCCAGACCCTGAAGGTTATGGCAGATAATCCCTATCCTGATTGAAAACGACTCGAGAGGTTAACCCTTTGGGTGAGAGATTATCTATCTGACCATGGCTCCATTACTGCCTCCTGGACTTTCATGTGAGTCCCAGAGTCACTGGAACAAGCTAAATGCTTACAGTTACAGTGAGCATCTTTGCTGCTCTACAGATGCTGAACCATGATTTAATCTGCGCATTGATACAACACAAACTTGCAGTGTATTCATGATTTAGAAAACACTTCTGAAGTATGTCATGTGCTTATTAAAATGTCTGACTTGGTTTGCCCTAATGAAAAAAACATTTCAGCATTGAAATTAATTCAGGTGAAAAGTTTAGTAAATTGTCCATCAATATTCGTTTTGGGTGTGGGTGAAATACATTGAGTGATAGCGTTACATCTAAATAATGTGTCTGAAATCTCTCAGTGACAACACCTGGTTAAAATAATCCCTGGTGAATTTCCCTATGCAGAGGCTGCTGGATTCTGTTGGTACATTAGTTGATACAGACAGTTTCAGATCCCTCCAGATACCTTTATTTGTTAAATAATCAACTTTTACTGATAGTTGCTCTTTTAATTTTTAGTCTTGTTTTTACTGGATTATTTACCTTGTAGCCAATTCACTGCTTCACGATACAGCTGCATCATTGTGGCCATGAGTTTGAATCCCAAGAAATAAAATCTAAACTGTGTTGGCTGTTGTTTTCAATGTGTGGTGAGCATTTACAATTATGGGATACTGCTATTTTAGCATAGTATATGTAGATGCAGGGAGATCACCACCTGTCTTCCACTTGCCAGTGGAGAATTTGTAGAACAGCGTGTGACCAGGGTGGTAGGGTTCAGCAATGAGCTTGCTTACAAGCTTCCTTGATGGGTAGTTGGCAGCCGATGACCCTTCCTGCAGACCTTACGTGCTGCAGTAGCCCTGCAGTGAGCATTTGCAGACCCAAACCAGCTGGTGATGATGGAGTTGAGGATGGTATGTGTCATTGTTGCATAGAGCCAGATCCATGCTAACTGAGAGCTTTTTAGTTTTTAAGCTGATGAAATTTCACTTCTCTGTTGAAAATATCATTGCCATTAGAAAACAAAAAACGGACTCCTCCTTAAATAGGTATGCTCCCCAAATTCTCATTTGTGCTGAGAATTTCTTGAACCTCCCTAACCTGATGTCAGTGGGGACACATTTTTTTATCCTGTATCGCTCGACACATTCACTAAATGAGTAATGAGTTCGAAACCCACAAATTGTCAACTAGACCCAATTCTAACAAAACTACTTAAGGAGCTACATCCGGTGCTAGGTCAGCCAGTTGTAAACATAATAAATTGCTCTCTATCCTCCAAAAAATAAAGCCTCTTCTTAAAATATCTTATCTGTATCCAGACATATTAAGCAATTATAGGCCAATATCGAACCTCCCGTTCCTCTCAAAAATCGTAGAAAAATTTGTCCCAACAACCGAATGCATTCCTGAAGACAAATAACATTCATGAAATGATCCAGTCTGGTTTCAGACCCAGGTTCCGCAACCGTCCTACTGAGACTAATACTGGAGTATGTTATTTATCTGAAAGATATATATTTTTATGTGTGGATGGCATATCCTCTAACAAATCAAAGGTATGTTTTGGTGTTCCTCAAGGCTCGGTTTTGGGCCCGTTATTGTTCTCACTATTTATGCTGCCGCTGGGTGATGTCATCTGTAATCACAATGTCAATGGTTGTATATGGTTGTATATTTTGATGAAGCATGGAGAAGCCTCAAAATTAGCTACGTTGGAAGCATGCATTTTAGTTATAAGGAAGTGGGTGGCATAGAACTTCTTGCTTTAAACTCAAGAAAAACAGAAACGCTCATTTTAGGGTCCAAAAAAAAAGATTGTTAGCAGATCTCACTATGAACCTCGACGTATGTATGGTTGTAAGAAACCTCTGCCCTACCCTTGATCCTGACCTCTCCTTTGATGAACATATAAAATATGTTCATAAGATTACTGCAATACTCTTCTTTCCAGTTACCCTGATAAATGTATTAATAAACTTCCATTAGTGCTTAACATGACTGCTAGAATCCTAACTAGAACCAAATAATGTGAATACATTACTCCAGTATTAGCCTCTTTACACTGGCTGCCTGTTAGTGCTGATTTTAAGGTTTTATTGTTAGCCTATAAAGCAATACATGGACTTGCTTCTACTTACCTTGCTGAAATGAACCAGCCATACAAACTGTACCTAGAATATCTAAACAAACAGCCGGAGGCAGGGCTTTCTCTCATAGAGCTCCACTACTGTGGAATGATCTGCCAACTAAGGGTCAATGTGCAGACTCAGTGCAAACTTTCAAGTGTCTACTAAGGACTTATCTCTTCAGCCTGGTCTATGGTTATGTGTGGTCTGGCTCAGGAGTGTGAAGGTGACCAGAAAGGCTTGATACTGTCCACCCTTGCTGTCTTGCCAGGTGGGCTTTCATCGCCACTGTGATGCCCTCTCTCCAATGCCATTTGGAGGCGGAGTCACTGGCTTGTTGTTGTCTCCCCGTTGCGTCCATCGTGCAATTGGGCTGTACTCTGCTGGCAATATTGTGCCTTCATTTTAGGGTGGCTACTGTTAGTGGGTGTGCCTTTGGTTGATGCTTGGCAATGTAGGTGGATTGATCTTCTGCCTGTTGGGCCCTGTCTGGGGCCTCTCCCGGATAGGGCCACAGTGTCACTGGACCCCCCTGTCTCAAGGTTTTTAACTGCTATATTATTGTGCTGCGGGAGTAGGGTCAGTTCTCCTTCTCCACTGTAAATCCTTGTTGTTCTAAGGAGTTTACTTACAAAATGTTCCCTGTTTCCAGCCCTGTTTAAACTTAGGAGGACATGAGGTTTTGGCCCACACCTTCGGAGTACCAGGCTTGAAAGTCTCCTTGCCGTCACTGTCCAAAGTCTTTCTGGTTGTGTTGCATATCAAGAATGATTAGGTTTCTTCCTAACTTTCATCTTAGGGAGTTTTTCCCATAGCCACTAAAATTCAACACTGTTGTTGTCTGCTCCTTGGGGTTTCAGGCTGGGTGTTTTGTAAAAGCACATTGTGACAACTGCTGCTGTAAAAAGGGCTTCATAAATACATTTGATTGATTGATTGATTGAGATGACGAAACGTATGCCGATGCGAATGCAACCTAGGGAGAAATGCATACACCCCTACCTACTGAATCTTGGAATTTTCTATTAGGCAAGGATTGTCTGCTTTACATAAACACTGTCTACTTCATTTTGGGAGAAGATAAAGATATATATACCAAGTTCACATGTGTGTTCTTGTCTGAGCTCTAAACATAGAGAAAGTAGAAATTAAAATGTGTCCACATTTGAGCAAGGAGAGTTATGTTGAGTGTTTACCTTAGATATGAAGTGAACTATGAATATAACATTTATGAAAATTAGTGTTTTTTATCTTGCTGCATCATTGGTTGGAAAATCTGCTTGTTGGAAGCGACTGTTGCGTGTCAGTTCATTTCCAAAAGTAATTTAATTTGACCCACAGGATTGTGGCTAGGCCATTTCAGGCAGCTGTGTTTTTTCTCTGCAAATGCCAACCGTATTCAGAAAAAATCTATTTTTATAATGATCTTGTGCAGTCTATTTACCTGATAACACATTGGCTGTTCTCCACTAAATAGATTATAAAAAGGTGGGAGATATGAATATAGTAGATTGAATGGGGAGCTGTAAAGCTTTAGAAATGAGATCTTGATAAATTGACTGGGGGCAAGTCACACAGACAGATCTGGTCAAAGATTTAAATCTCTCAAGTAGAGAGATTACGTAAACATAAATGCTGGAGATGGGACAAGATATTGACCATGCTGACCACTTATCACCGACATACTATTTCTGACATTGTTCATCATTACTAGCTTATGCTAGAGAGGTATAAATTATTAAATTACAAATCAGCGTATTGGAGGTGTTACTGTACCTATGTTGAAATGTCAGTAAGAAAAGGAAGAAGGGTTTATGCTTCCTTCTATCAGTTACTTTGTTACTTCACTGAGTAAGTTGTACTTACTACTATTGAGTTGATTGATTGCTCCACTTAGCTAAAATAAAAGCTGAGAACAAACTGTGGATCACTCTGGATAAGAGCACCTGCTAAATTACTAAAATGTAAACATTTGAGTTGGCTGATACTTGACCCAGAATATAACTGCGTATCCAAACAGTTGTTTCAGAGTTACTGCTTTTTTCTGCTTCATCATTGATTCTCAATCCCTCCTTATTTCTGGAATACAGACCCAGAATGTCCTCTTTTATCTTAGCAGGAGTGATGACACTGTATGTTTGGTTAGTAGGTTGCTTGACTGTTATACTGGTCTTGCTCTGTGAACCTTGCAGAGAGTGAGTTAGTCTAGCTTCTGACCCAGTTCTGGGTCCTGCCTGGGTTAGTATTGATCATATTCTTTGTCGAATGTCACAGAACAGCAGTCTGAGTGTGACTGAATCCACTCACCCCAGAATTTAGACAAGACAGGGGAAAGCTGTGTTCCTGTCTGTTATTACCAAGGGTTGAAACCAAAATGATCTTCCAGTGGTTTGGGTTTGAACAGAATCACCTTTGGTTTTCTTATATTCTAATGTAACCAGGAAAATAAAGTTCTACAGGCAGAGGGACCGAAAGCTTGTACATGGAAAAACACTAATGAACACACATACGCATTAACAAATGCACTGGTCTTTCTTCATCCCCTTCTGACAGCAGCTTTCTTTCCCAAGTTGATTAATTAAACACAACCAACACTTACATTTAGACCCTAAAATGACCACAATAGTTAGCACCATCTGTGTGTATACAAGTAAAACATTTCTGATATTTAATCCCGTTGTACTCTAGATGAAGGCACCAACAAGAATAGCTACTAAGTTTGGTGACTGTACAAAATACAAACAAGTCCCTTTGTTTGGAGGGCTGGGTATGCAGGTATTTGGTCCAACCCTGAATCACTCCTACGCTTTTCTTGGTCTTATCCTGTAGCCCATGTGTATGCAATGCTCTCATTAGAAAGGCAATGGTGTGGGGGCCTGCACACAGCTCTGGTGCATGGTTGGCCTCGTTTGATGAGAAATGTTGCAAAATTGCAAACAAATTAAATTATTCCCTAATTCGATGAATGTAGGATCAAATGCATTAACTACTTCAATGCAAGATGGCAATGTTCAACAAAAAACATTAATCTGGTGAAAATTGCAAAGCATTGAAGAAATGTGTCTATTTGTCTATTAGAATGGGTGGAAACTCAACTGGCCTAAGTGTTAAAATTAGCTATGTAGTTAGTCAGTTTATACTTTAAGTTGGTGTCCCATCTAAATATAAAGTAATGTCTACTATAATTTCTTTCCTATCAACACCCAAAAGCACATACTAAGCTTGAGGTATTCTGGCATGCTTGTTGGCCAGATTCACAGATTATTGGTGGATAAACAGCATGGAATCACAATATTATTGTCCATTTGGTATTTATTTCAGTTAATGCATTCATTTCGCTTATATATAAAATAAAATTGCTGCTACATGTGAATTTTAGCTGGTGATATGCTAAATGTTTTATATAAGGAATATGAATGTTAACATTCTAGAAAGCTACAGCCTGCTGTAAAAACCATTGCACTCTGCTTGATTTTAAAACATGCAACAAAGCATCCTGCACAATGTGAAGCATCCCCATTATGCTGATGGCACCTATATTGCTACACATAGCGAGAAAAAAACAAAGATGTAGCAAAGCAGAATCAAATTAGGTGTAGGTTTTCTTTCTGTAGATTCTTATCTGCCTTGATCAACCTTCAGACAACTAGTTGGGAATCTGGGTGGGTGACTGGCTTATTTGTTTAGTTAAAATTACAGGTGCTGCGTTACTGTAGCTCTTCTGCCGAAAAATGGGTCCGCCTAGAGCTCTGCTCCGCAAGTCATTGGTCCAAGTCGAGCGCTGCCGCCTTTTACATTGACTGGGCTGAAGTGTTGTGGGTCAAGATCTTCAAGTTCCTCTGTTTCCACATCACTGAGATTTTGACATAGTTCACACACCTACACACTCGGATGTGAAGAAGGCATGTCGGCTTGTCTTTCTCCTCAGGAGGCTTAAAGGATTTACCATGGGCCCCTTGATCCTCAAAGTTCTAACGCTGCCCCATGGAGAGCATCTGGACTGGCTACATCAGCCCTTAGTTTGGCAGATATGATGAATCCGACTGCAAGGCACTATGGAGGATACCATGGATGCCTCAATACGACCTTTTGCCCGTCCCCATGGGGCAAAAGTGCATTTCTGGCTCAGGGTTTAGATTGGGGGTCAAACTTACAATTCATTTTAGAGTTAGAATTGGGGTTTCTTTAAGGTCCAGGCATTGTTGGTTAAGTTTTGGGTTAAGGTTAGGCATTACACCTAGGTAAGTTTTAAGCATAAATGTTACTTTATTGAGGGTTACATTAAGGTTAAGATTAGGGTAAGGGTTCAGATTAAGGTTACGTTAAGGTTGAGATTAGGGTAAGGATTAAGATTAGGGTTACGTTTAGGGTAAAGATTAGGGCAAGGGAGCATGCAATTTCTATTTTCTGGTCCCCATGAGTTAGCTGTACAAACTTGTGTGTTTTTGTGTGTCTGTGTGTGTGTTTGTGCGTGTGTGTGTGTGTGTGTGTGTGTGTGTGTGTGTTTGTGATGAGATTAGGCGTTGGTTGTCTGCCAGCATGGTGGGACTTAAAGCCATGGGTTTTTACTTAATCGTCATTCTCGTTATTGGGAAGTTCTCCCCAATTCATCGTCAGCTGAATATGGTTACGCTGTAAAAGACCTCATGGAGCAAGATTTGTTTCTTTGATCCTCTTTGTGCTGTTTCAAATAAGCAGTCAGCTCCGTTTAAAGGATAATGAGATGCTATCCTTTTATTAGAAGACAACACACTGCTATGCAATTCATGTTCCAATAACACGTTTGAAGACCTACCTAAGAGAGCAAATAGTTTTCTGACATGCACAAACACACAAAAACATACACAAACATACACAAACATACACACTCACACACACACACTGCACTGATGGCTGTTTATTTGCAGATATTATAATCCTAAACTGCATTTTATTTCATTACATTTCCCAGTAATGCGCAAAATATCACTGTTTTCTCTTCAGTATTGGTCCACCATGAACCCAAAAAGTCCCCAGACTGTTTTCCCTGGTGGCACCAGCGTCACTTACATTTATGCACCAGACACACTTTTTAATGAGCTTTGTCTTGGACACAAAATGGTATCATAATGGCATTATAACAAGAACATAGCGGAACACAGTGAATATGAAGTGCCGGATGTAAAAGGACAGCATGCTACTTAAATTTTTAAAAAAAATAAATTGTACTCCGGCAGCTTAGAATAATAAGCGTATACAATATATCCTGTTTTAATTTAACGTAGAGCATCTGTGATTTGAATTAATTGTGTGTTTAAAGCCAATGTGTTCTGAGAAATATTATTGACTTAATATTAAACGCTTTTACTACACTTTTTACAATAAATGACAGGAGACCTTTATCTCATGCAGAAGTTGCCACACTCCGTATTCATGTACTGAACTTTATTAAGAGAGGAGCTAACGAGTCTAAGTCTAATTTAGAACAAGACAATTGTTAATTATTTTCAGCATCAATCCTTTACTCACCGTCTAACATGCGTTCTAATATATGCATTTTGCTTGGACTGCCTACAATGTGTAGATCTTTCTGAAAATATGGGCTCAATCAGAAATTGGACAAGATCAAGACAAATTATCGATCTTTGGAGCCAGGTACAAGCAAGGCTCATTGGAGCTCCCTGCCCAAGCCTTAAAGTCTCAAATGTCACTCTTGTATTCTGCTCCTCCCTAAGCTTCCATGTTAGCTGGGAAGAAAGCTGCCTATCCTCTGGATCAAATTTGAGGAAGAGGCGTTTTGTCGTGTGCCTTAAAGCAGCTCCAGGGCCATGTGGCACAGCTGGAAGAAACCCAGAGGGGCAGAGAGGATTATTGCTTTCTTAGGCCAGACAATCAGCTGGCCTGATGAAGGAACAATGTCACAGGCACTTTCCCATTCAGCGCACACACATGGACAGAAACAAATGCTCTCATTGAAAATAAATCACACCAATGGTTACATTTATTACCTGTGCATATTGTGATGCTGTACCTCACACAAATACACAACTTGTCTCCTAGTAACCCTTGAAGCATAGCTACTTCGTATGCTCATTCCAATCTATGAAGATTATTGGCACGTTGTTGATTAGTTCATTATGGACAGAACATGTCAGACAGCATTTTTAGCCCACTCCTGTTTTGGGTTAGAGTGTATATAAGGAACGTGTGTTGCCATGCTGCCTGGTCATCCATCTCGAAGAGGCCTGTAATGAGGGCTCCCTCTCTGCTGTTGACTGGAGAGATAGAGGGAGGAATCAGGCAGCGGCAGATTAAATGATCAGTGGTTTTCTAGCAAGCAGCTCCCACTGATGGGAATAAGATGTGCCTGCTGATTCTTTGTCTCCCATCTCCACTCTAACAACACCTTGTTAGACACCAACCAGAGAGCACACGCAGAACACACATATACACCTTTGCAGAAACTTGTGTATAAATAAATGGATCTTTAGCATTTTCTCCAGAGATGAACTGTTAATGCTGGAGAAAATGCTACAACTTGGGGAGGAGACTATATTAAATACAGCTTTACCTAATCAAACCCATTTAGTATGTCAATATATTTAAAGATTCCATTGAATAATGTGATGGGACTAACAGGATTTAGTTATGTGGTGTTAGTCAATTTTAATGAAGGAAAATAACATTGTGAGAAGAATGATGAATCACTTTAGCAAATCATTTTTAAGGATAGATAACCATAGACATTTGAATGGCTTACTTCAAATTCAGAAAACCCTCTTCATACAGTATGGGTAAACATTTATAATGGTGACAAATATTTAAAGAAATTGAACTACCATATTAGATATACAAATAGAAAGATTTTTTTACCTTTAAATAAATTAACATAACAAATTATGTTCAGATGCAGCTTTATATCCTGAAACCGGGTCTGAGTGTATCATATTGCTACCCCACCTCTTCTGCAGCAATCGTGATTCAGTTATATTCAAACAGTTCTCTTTTGAGATCACCACAAGTGTTCCCTTTAAGTTGACTGCTTGTGTACTGTTTATCTACTGACCTGTGCGTGAACTCTGTGGGTTAACTGACCTTTGTCTGTCTGCTTGCTAGAGCCACAGTAAGGAAGGGCATGTCGTTCAGTGCAGCGAGGCCCAGTGACTCAGCCTTATGGGACATCGCCCTGGAGCCTGGCAGAGGGGGCTCAAACACCATCTCCGTGGTGTGTCAGAGGAAGACCGCCATCACTGGCAAAAGGTGTGTTTTTCAGAATAGCCCTTTCTTTTCATCAATCACCTTAGCTAGTCAACCAAACAAATGCCCATTATTACAGTTGTCACAATTTCGGCTTGCCAAACCAATGATCTTCCACTTTTGTCATGTTTTTATTAATACAAGTGTGTTTTATTGATTGACAGCACTTTTCCAAAGAGAAGCATAGAAAAAGCAAGCACTGTCTGTTATTCTTGTGTGGGCCATTTCCACACAAAATACATTGCTCAAAATAATTAAGGGAACACATGATGATTATCACTGCATAACCCCAAGACAATTAAACTTCAGGGATATCAATCTTTCTAGTTAGGAAGCATAAGCGTTTGTGAATCAGTGTCACCTGTTTCGGTGCAAACAAATGTGACAACAGGTGCACTAGAGAGGCAACAGCAAGACAACCCCCGAAAGGGAATGATTTTTCAGGTGGTGGCCAAAGGAAAATTCTTATCCTTCCTGACAGATTCTTCTGTGTTTTGCGAGTGTTCTTGTCACTGCTGGTAGCATGAGGCCGTACCTGCAACCCATTCAGGTTGCACAGGTAGTCCAGCTCTACCAGAATGGTACCTCCATACATGCCGTTGCAAGGTTTGATGTGTCTTCCAGTACTGTCTCAAGGAGAGGCCATTATTCAAGTAAGGCTTGACAGGGCCATAGAAGGGCTTCAACCCTAGAACAGGACTGTTATCTGCTCTTTTGTGTGAGAAGGAGAAATATGACTTTCAGTGGGCTACTGGTTTGCATGTTTCTGATCAAACTGTCAGAAACAGACTGTATGAGGGTGGCATGAGGGCCTAATGTCTTCTAGTGGGACCTGTGCTCACAGCCCAGCACCTTTTCACTTGATTGGCATTCGCCAGAAAACACCAGAGTTGGCAAGTCCACCATTGGCACCACGTTCTCTTCACAAATGAGAGCAGGTTCTCACTGAGCATATGTGACAGATGTCTAAGAGCCTGTAAATGCCATTGTGAACATTATGCTGCCTGTAATATCCTCCAGCATGACCGATTTGGCAGTAGGTCAGTGAAGGTCTAGTGCATATCCTTGGAGGGTCGCACAGACCTCCAAGTGCTAGCCAACAGTACCCTGACTGCTGTTAGGTACCGGGTTGAATCCTCAGATCCATCATCAGACCTTACGCTGGTTCAGTGGGCCCTGGGTTCCTCCTGGTACAGGAAAATTCCTGGCCTCATGTGGACAGAGTGTGTAGGCAGATCCTGGATGATGACGGCGTTGATGCCATTGACTGGCCCTCACATTACCCAGACCTGAATCCAATTGAGAACCTCACTGATGCCCTGGGAGTCTGGGAGTTTGAATCCAGGTCTCAATTAGTTGGTGATTTTGGTTTCCACGGACTGCTGTTTTGTCTTTTTGTCCTCAACGAATAAAGCAATGTACAGTAAGATTTTAATATAAACAATATATCTCATTCATTGAGACCCGATATGTGTTTTAAGTTTCCCTTAACTTTTTTGAGGGAGTTCACTGACTTTTTTAGCAAAAATGTTTAGCCTGAAAATGTTGCTGTCTTAAGTAAATTTTGTGATTGGAGAATGACAGGAACAACCATTGTTGTACATTTCTTTTTTTACCACTGGCTACTTAAGAAATCACTTGAAGCCACTGGTTACAGTTTTGGTATTGCTGAGTTTATGTAACAGCACCAATTTACCTTGGTAATGGGTGCAACATATGACCAGCTATCTAACTTTTTTGAATTTCCTGTAATAAAATGTCCTAAAGAAGGAAAAAAATTATAAATCTACGTTTATAAGGCATTTTTTGACACACTATTTAAGAAAGCAAAAATAACTAAACTGAAAAGATTGGCAACTCCGTCTCAGCTGCTTCTTTGGCTCATGCAGTTTCTCCATCTGTTTTGTCACACAAGTATTATGCTGGGGTGTCATTGTCTGTCAGTGGGCACAAGATACATGCATGGCATCAGTCTGTTATCTCCAGGGCTTACCTTAAGGAGGCTGTCCTCCCCCTCTTTATAGCTGCCTCAATCAGCCCAAATAAGAGGCAAGTTGTGGAGGGGTGGGGCTTCCCCTCCCTGCTGCCTTCAGAACGTTCCAGCATTTCCTGGTGGGTTCCTGGTGTGGTTTCTGAGGTTCTGAACCTCTGATGGTAGCGCACCCTCTCACAACGGGGATGTGAATTGAGAATAGGGAAGGCAAGCCACACTAAGAAACATTGCAAATTGTTTTAGTTGTTGTTCTGGTCCTAGCAGCTTAGTTTACAGCTGGTTATTGTGTGAAGTTGCATTTTATCTCAATTATCCTTGTTAAAAGATTCAAGGGAATCTTCAAATATCTCTTTAAGGTAATATTTTAACAGGTAAGTGTGGCACAACTGCATTTTTATATATGCTTTAGGCAGAAAATCCCCTAGTTTCCATAACATACTGTATGTAATATATACGTAGCTTAGGCCTGGAGTTTTCCCTGACTTATTGCTATTGCAGCACACATATTCTCTGTCCCACTTTCTTTTCGATCCAAAAAAGAATAAAACTAACTATTCATTATAAAAAAGATTGTCGGACTAATTTGTGTCTGGGAAATTGCCCTATAACTAACAAACAGGATTTGACACTGTCAATCAATCATGCTTTTTCAGATTACGATGCCAGTTAGCCTTCCTGCTGTCTGTCACAGTGGGGGAGGGATCAAACCTGTTGGCAGGAATAGTTAGGAATATTTTCCATGATGTCATATTCTAATCCTTATCTGTATATCAGACTCATTTCTTCTGAAGACTAATGTCATTTTGTCAGCCATGTGTTACTATTTGTCATTAATTACATCTGGCTTTTATGACCAAAGTGGTTGATTGAATTCACAATTGCCAGCAGATTTCAGTTGATGGGTTCATGTATTTGATTAAAAACATGTTTGAATTAAACTTTAATGCTATAAGGAGTGCAGTCAAGTTTGTATAGAATATGTATTTTATTGACAGTAGATTTGGTAGAATGGGTTAGCGCCAACAGAATCACACAGCATCAGAAACCGGTTTTAAAATAATGCTATAACAATTCTAATGAAATGGAAATCAAGTCTTCAAAACAAAATTATGAGTTGAGGCTTTAGGATTGTTGTCAATCACCCCAAAATGTACAATTGGTGTTTCCCTCATTGGTTTTACTACTAGTAATAACTTATTTAAAGTAATTTAGTTGCAATGGCAATGTTTTTTAAAATGAAGATTCAAGGATGCAGATGACAGGCCACAACATCTACCATATTTAACCCACAGTATTGCCAACATTTATATAACTATACATTTTACATTTTAGCTTGTTGTTTTGAATATTTATTATACAGTTGCTTTGATTATATTTGGTTGTCAACTTTGCAAAGCTCCCATCTTGGATGTTACATGAATACTAACTATAATTGACTTGAAGCAATGCCTGGTCAAAGAACCATTTTACTGGTTGAAGTTTTTTTTAGGTAAAATGCAATTGATTTGTGATGAAGACAAATATTATGTTTAGAAGACAAACTAGCCTAAAAAGCCTAATCCCAATGTGTTGTGAAATACTGTCTTATGCATTCTGTATATTTAAAAAATATATTAAGGTACTTGATAAACTCCTTTTGTTCGGCCACCAGCATGATTTGCACATCTGCAGAAATGTTTGTATTGTTATTGATTTATTGAAGCGAAAATGTACGGACATTTAAAAAATACATATTTTCAAAAATATTTTCAAAAATGCCATGACAAAATGTCACCGTATTCATTGGAACATTCTGTGCTGCTACCACAAAACTACCTGATCCAGATGGCAAGCCCACCTCTGCCTGGCAACCACACAGCACATGCCCTCCCCCTCAAACAAACATGCACACACACTCCAACCTGGCTCAGAGCGCCGCCCGTTCGACCCACTTATCTGTAATCATAAGTAATCATCAGTGCTTTATCCAGGCTTAAGCGCCGGCTAGCACGTTCCGGGCAAGTTTAGCATCCCAGATATCCCAAGTCCTGGCAGTGGTATTATCCAGTGAACAACCAGTGAAAGCCCATAGGGGCACACACATTTTTTCTCCACAACCACTCCTTTCCCAGCATTCTCCAATAGCAGGTAACATAGTGGTTGGATCACCTGGCCCATAGCGCAAATATTGCTAGACCAAATCCGCCAGCTGGCCAGGTGAAATGTGTACCTTTCTGGCCTTGAGCAAGACGTTTTACCCTAATTGCTCCCCAGATACCCCACATTTTTAGTTTGGCCTTGTGTGCAATTGATGAAAATAATGTAATCCTTAATCCTTAATTATGAAACCATAGGACAACAGCTTTACAGGCTATGACCCTGAAAGCCCTAGAGAGGTTTCCAGGAAACAGAGGGGGAATTACCACCCCATTCCTGTGTTGTAGTAATTGGGTAGAATGATAGATAAAATGGTCTGATCCTGTGCTTTTATTTAGGAATATATAAATGCATAGCGAAGCTATCTAAACGTTCTATCTGATCCGCAGAGAGGCTGAATGTCAAGGCTCTGTGTGGTTAAAGTGCAAAGGGATATTGATATCAAGCTGGGTTGAATAGCTACAGTATGATTCTGTAGCATTATGAAGTAAACCTATTATATACACTATAACCGAGGTTAGGGCGCGTTCCAAATATGCATGTTAGACATAAGAATATAATGTTACGTATAGCAGCATGCATCCTGTTTATTGCAGCACTCGTGGCTTTCATACATTGCCTTGAATGCTACTTTGGGATGGGAAGGGTGCGGAGTGGGGCTGTAACTGGATTTCTGGATCGACAGGGGTCTTTTGGAGGTCTTGCAGCTGGACTTTGAGACTAAAGAGTTGACTGAGCAACAAACGGAGAGCCAGATGATCACGTGGCGTTTTGAAACGGGAAACATCAAGGACGTTGGCGTCATGAGGATTTATACCACCCAGAGGGACTACGTGGGATTGGCCCCAATGGTCGTGGTGAGCAGTGTGTCTGTCTGCGCGTGTTCGTTGGGCGGGTTTTTGTGGTCTTTCTATGCGCGTGCTTGTTTGTTCGCATGCGCCCATGCACGTGTGCGTGCATGCTTTTCAGCTTGCATGGCACATCCGTAGCTGCATTAGCATGAGCCATCATCGCGGTCTCCACACAGCGTGCCTGTGAGTTGAATTCAACTCCCCTGGTTGTGCAATTAAGTGGAGGCCGGGTGTACTATAAATTAACGTCTATTGTACTCTCATCTAGTTTGATGTTTTCGCAGACGGCCCAGGCTATAAAGGAACGATAAAGCGTGTCTGTAAATGAATGGGAGTGCCCTGGAGAGGGGATGTCAGGGAAGTGTCAATGTGTTAATTGTTGTACAGCTGAGTGCCAGCTCCAATGGTCTCTAGCTTTAATAATATCAGGGCTGTTCTGGCCCAGGTCATACTCTCCCTCATTCGGTGTTAATGAAGTTGACATTTATTGAGGGGATCAAACGGCCGCATAGGGAGGAACGAACCATCATTTTAATGAAGCCACAATGCATATTGCTTTAAGATTTTTCCCATAGCGCTAGTACTAAGTACCCATGTGGTGTGTCAGAAGATGGTAATACCACCTACACCTCTTTTACAGCCTCTTTTACATGTTTCTATTTAAAATCCCATCTGTACACGGATCCGTACTCTTAGTCAGTCAGCTTTGGTTGACTTTCAGAGACAGAACTAGAGCATTTCTGAATTGCGGTCAGCAGATGTGCTGCTGAGTTCAGAATGACTGGCTGCCCTGCAACATCTGTCGGGAGCTGCAGTAAGGCTACACAAGTCTTTATCAGCCCCCACAAATCCTAGATTAGACAGACATTATTAGAGAGTATCACAACCAGAAAACATGTTTAAAACCTTGTTAAAAGAGGGGTTATAGAACTGTACGGACATCTTATTGGCCGAAAATCATGTGGTCTATTCACTTGTAGTTTTATTTTTTAGGAGTTATGCACGTTTAAAAATGTACATTGATCTAAATGTTTGAGTGTACATCATGTGATTGCGTGTGTGTGTGTGTGTGTGTGTGTGTTATTCTCCCCCTGCTTTACACATCACTCTTATGTAGGACAGTGACGTGCTGAACACTGCTGTTTTGACGGGTAAGAAGATGTCTGTGCCAGTGCGTACCCTAGCTGTAGAGGCTGACGGCTCTGTGATGGATGTCACCAACAACACCAATTGCCGATCCACTGACGAGAATGTGCTGAAGGTACAGCTTTGCTGCCTCTGTTTAAATGGTCACTGAGACAGGGAGAGACAGAGACAAAGTTAGACAGAGAGAGAAAAACGAGACAAAGGTAAAGACAGATAAAGAGACAGACTGAGAGAGACAGAGAAAAACAGAGAGACAGAGAGGGAGAAAAAGAGACACCGATAAAGAGTCAGACAGAAAGACAGGGAGAGAAATAGAAACATTCACGCAACGAATTGAGTAATAGCTATATGGGAAACAGGAGAGCAAGTGAGGGAATTATTGCCTAGCATTTTACATGGTTACTCACCTGGGCTGGAAGACGAGCCCTGGAAAGTAGATTTGCATTTATTTGTGTTTTTTATGACTTGTTTTTTATGACTTATAATACTGTATGACTCCTGGTCAATGACCCTTCTTAGAGTAAAGGGCCTTACAAGGTAATGGATGATGCACAGGCAAAGATACAGCGTGATGCTTCAATGCCACACACCTTTTCTGTGTTCTGTCTCTATCTACATGTAGATGAAGAAGTGTTCGATAGATTATCCAAAAGGGCACACGGGCCTCACATTTTACACAAAGTGTGAGAGGGGCTTTTAGACATCAGCTTGCAAACCACTTTGTATAACACCACGCAAGGAAATTATGTTCTTAGACTTGGTTCCTCCATTTGTCCCTCGGGTGGTAGTTCTTGTTTCCCTATTTGTTCCTCCTCGCCCCCAGGTGTCGGATCGCTGTGACTACGTGTTTGTTAATGGGAAGGAGACGAGGGGGCGGATGAGGATGGTGCTCAACTTCACCTACAGCTACCTGAGCGCTCAGCTGGAGATGAATGTGTGGATGCCCCGCCTCCCCCTGCTCATTGACGTGGCCGACCCCGAGCTCAGCCAGATCAAGGGATGGAGAGTCCCCGTGGCTGCGGGCAGCAGGAGGTAAGTGGTTTACCTCACTGTAGCAGTTGCCAGGTTGGCACTGTCGATGCTGAAGTCACAGTACAAAACGAGAGAGAACTACTCTGAACTATTCAAGAACTACTTAAGCAACTCGTTTTAAGAATCTGATCAACTTGTGGTGCCTCACGGCATATTGAAAAAGGACAAAATATAAAACATGATTTGATAATGTAGGATTTCACCGAGTTATAACAGGAGTCCTAAAGCCTAAAACCACAAAGTATCTTTTTTTTACCAGTCTCATCGACTGGAACTGGCTGTGCTATTCAGATAAAGGAATACATAAATACACACAGTTCAGTAAGTACTATGATGGAGACAGAGAGTGTGCGCGCCAGGGAAAGGACATCCCCTCAGCTTACCCGTCTAATGCATATTACAGAGATACTTTATAATGATAATAATATATTGATCCCTTCACTCTTAGTTACATTAGTGTGTTATTCCCTGCAGATGGGACTGTACAGACTCGCTCTCAGGAAGCATGTCATCTGGGTCTCACTTAATAATGAGCATCGTACCGCTGCCTGGTTCTAACTCAATACGATGATGTGGGTCGATGGATGCTTTGTTGTTGTGTTTGCTGTAACTATGATTACATGGTTGGTTGATTGGTGTCAGCGATAGCAATCCAAACCCATTCAACACACAGATTTTCCTCAAACCGTAGTTTTTGGTTACAGAAGCTATACAACTACATATGTCTCTGTGGTCATGGCCTGTGCGTGAGACCGCTACGTCTCTCTATGTCTCAGGACTAGCTGGGACAGTGAGGAAGAGGAGGAGATGAGGAGAGGAAGGGGCTGCATGCTACAGTACCAGCACACCGTGGTCAGGGTGCTGACTCCCTTCATGGCCGAGCCAGCTCCTGACCCCACGCCAGGTGGACTGGGGGGGCCTCTGGACACCTTCCTGGGGGCTGACTGGCTGGTGGATGTCACCCGGCTGGTGCGCTACTCTCTCAGGGTGGTAGATCCAGCTATAGCCAGACTACAGGTGGGGACTGTACTGCAGGGACGCACTGCAGGGACTACCACTTTACAGGTAATTTGTCTCTGTGTGTGTGTGTGTGTGTGTGTGCGCACTCGCATCTATACATCTTCTAATGTGTGTGTGTGTGTGTGTGTGCGTTGCAGGTGGTGTCTCCCCTGTCTGACTCTATCCTGGCTGAGCGGATGGTCCGGGTTCTGGATGACAAAGTGAGTGTGACGGAGCTGGGAGTACAGCTTGTCTCTGGCCTATCTCTGTCCCTCCAACTCAGCCCAGGGAGCAACAGGGCCATCGTTGCCACGGCTACCACACAGGAAGT
>JACXGJ010002629.1:0-63081 GCA_016801105.1 Esox niger | reverse complement strand
GGGGGGGGGGGGGGGGGGGGGGGGGGGGGGGGGTGAGGCTGGAGGTTGGGGCTCAGGTGGGTGGCATTGTACTGGGAATCACGCATCATTACAGCACAGCCACTCCCTTGACCCAGAAAACTTGCTGCTTCAAAGCCGCCAGAGGAAATTGGCTTATAGGACATGAGAAAACTAGTTTGAGAAAACTAAACCCCCCCAAAAACAGCCTGTCTGAGAATGAACTTAAGGAAAACAGTTTAATTCACATAGAAAGACAGGCCTCTAGCGGCACCTATTTTACTAGCATTTAACTAAATATCTAGCGGTGCACTAGCATACCCAGAAATATTAAAGAGGTGATTAACCAAATTTTGCAATCCTGTTGAAAATCTGTTGTATCAGCACAATGATAGGTACAACAATCACCACATTGTAAAAAGGAGAGAGACTGGGAACAGGCACACTGTTGGTGTTCTGGGCTCTGGAGGACTGTTCACTGAAATAAACATAGGTGGTAGCGGCGAAGGACCTGGAGCCGGATGGAGGAGGTGTAGAGGATGTCCCATGTAGTTGCTCCATCAACTGCAGCTCCTGGTTTGACTTTGCCATTTGCTGCAGCAAGTCCCTCTGCGTTCTGGTCAGCTTTACGCTCGGCCTGCTCTGCTGGAGCCTCTTCCTACCTCTATTGACGAGCTCCTGGTGGGATTCATCCGTGCAGGGGTGTAGTTGGCCCCGCTGGCGGTCCCTGGTATATTCCAGGAGCTGCCGGCTTTCTATGGGGGCATTGGTGCCCCTAGTGATGCAGCAACCAGGGACGTGTTCGCATAGCTGAATACTTACTAATGTGCATTTCAGTTGTTAAAGCTAGCTAGTTATAGTGCTATTACTAGCATAACATGCTGGAAACATTAGCATGCATTTGCAACAAATGTAGCTACCTAATCATGCACTACAAAATACGTTTGCTATCAACAGCTTTAATCTGGGAAAAAAGGCTACTTAACCTTGTGTCATGTTTTGCACATGGCTTCACTGCTGTTGGTAACATCTGTGGCGATTCATTTTTTGACAGCCATGTGCAATTGTTTGTGTAACATAAAAGCGTTAGGCATATTCATGAGGATAAAGTGCAAGCCTGTGGCATTGGCTGTCAGGAGAGGGAATCAAGCTAAAACACTCAGCATCCTCCTACAGTTATTGGCGGTTATTCAGGTTCATATATTGGTAGGTGATTAAGATGATACATGACCAACATATTGTGAAAATAACTAAGTATTAATGTTGCATTTACAGTCACTTTAAGAATTCTGGCTGTTATATTATTTTCTCTTATATTTTTATGATAAACCGAAATGTATGAGATTGAGACTACATCCCTCAACGTATGCACACTAAGGTGATATCTCATGAGAACCTCATTGCTTTAGTCACAGTCATTGCCTTTTATTTTTCCTTCTGTAAGGATCTTGTGGCACTTGGTTAAAGATAACAGGAAAAGGTAAATAATGGGGACTCAGTAGTAATCACCTCAAGCTATACCTGAGACTCCCCTGTGGAAATCTGTGAACAACTTGCCCCTGCAGCCACCTGTATAGACCTCCCCTCCTGCCAAGGAAGACTTCCAATGGGCTTCCTGCTCTGCTCTGGGCTTTGCTAGCAGTAGCTGTGATGGCTACATTCAACACGGCAGTGGAGAAAGGGGTCGGTAGAGAGACTGCGGAGGAGGAGATGTCCGTCTTCTCCCTCTGTAATTATAGCGGAAAGAAGGCGTCCGTCTGCCACAAGATGTCTGTGGGACATGAGGAGTGGAACAATCAGGGACGGAACATCCTGAGTCCTCATCAACACCACCGCCAGAACTATTAGCACCAGGACTGGCTGTGACGAAGTGGAGAGTCAGTACTCCTTACAAAATAGTGTGGAGCAGACAAGTGTGAGGAAATTAGTTCTGTTGCACAGGCTACAGGCCATTGTCTTAGGTTTCAAGATCTCCACAAAATGGCTCTCAAATGACATTTTCTATAGAACGAGGTGGGCAATCATTATGGGTTTAAAAATTTTAAAACTGGCTGTACATATGCATTGTTCTCCTGACGTTGGTTGAAAGTATAAAAAAAAATCTGTTCCTGCATAAGTGATTAATTATTATAGTTGTACCCATTAGTTTGCATACCCTGGCTGAAATTGTGAAATTCTGGCATTGATTTAGAGGATTACTGATCCTTCTATGTTTTATTTATTTCAGGATTGTGATCATATTTAGCCAGAAAAGAACTGTCAAAAGACCGTAACTAGGTAGTGGGAGTTCATAAAGATGGAAAAGGATGTAAAAAGATATCTAGAGCCTTGCAAATGGCAGGCAGTACTGTTCAGTCACTTAGTAAGAAGTGGAAAAATTCTGGGGGCTCTTGATTACCAGCCATAGTCAGGTAGACCAAGAAAGATTGCAGCCAAAACTGCCAGAAGAATTGTTGAGGATACAAAGAAAAACCCACAGGATAAGAGAAATACAGGCTGCTCTGGAAAAAAAATGTTGTGGTTGTTTCTAGGAGCACAACTGGATGATACTCAAACAAAAAGGAGCTGCATGGTCGAGTTGCCAGAAAGAAGCCTTTACTGCTACAATGCTACAATTTGCCTTCTTCTGCACAAACGCTATGCGTGGGACGCCCTTGGACTTTCCAACATGACAATGACCCTAAGCACAAGGCCAAGTTGACCTTCCAGTGGTTACAGTAGAAAAAGGTGAAGATTCTGGAGTGGCCATCACAGTCTCCTGACGTTAATAAGATCGAGCCACTCTGGGGAAATCTCAACGTGTGGTTCATGCCAGACGACCAAAGACTGCATGACCTTGAGGCATTCTGCTAAGACAAATGGGCAGCTATACCACCTGCAAGAATTCGGGGCCTTATAGACAACTATTAAAAAATAAGCACACTGTCATTGATGCTAAAGGGGGCAATACACAGTATTAAGAACTACGGGTATGCAAACATTTGAACAGAGGTCAGTTCATGTAATTCTTTGTTGCCATGTTTTGTTTTATAATGGTGCCATTCTGTTATGACCTACAGTTAAATGTAAATCCTATGCAAAATAAAACACATGCTCACTCATGTTTTCTTTACAAATGGTACATACAGCTCTGGAAAAAATTAAGAGGCCACTCCTAATTTTTCTTAAATCAGTAAGTACTGCAGCTATTCCATTCCAGTGTCTGTTAAATTCCAACACAGGCACAACTCGTTTTACTTAATAAGGTACTGATTAGGTGATTACCTAAACAAAATCAAATTTAATGTGGAAAAGTATAAAACCACTGCTGTGTTCATCACTGTCCTCTAGCAATAGGACCAGCTGGTTGGCAAAAACAGTGCAAGTACCTCAAAGGTCATTTGAATTAAAAAAGAACTATTTAGCATGACAAAAGAGTTGAAAAGAAAAGCTTTAAGTGAGGAAAAGAAGGACTCAATTCTGGCTTTACTGGCAGAGGGATACAGGGAGCGTCAGGTTGCTTCCACCCTGAAAACATAAGAACAAGGTCAAGCAACAGACATTGTGGATAACAAAGCTACAGACTGGCAGAGGGCAAAAACGACTGTCCACTGACTGAGATAACCGTCAACTCATTTGAATGTCACTCAACAACCATGGGATGACATCAAGTGACCTATAAAAAGAATGGCAAACAGCAGCTGGGGGGAAGTGCATGGCGAGGGCGGTTCGAAACAGGCTTTTAGGGCAGGTGCTGAAGTCGGGCAAAGCTAGAAAAAAGCCTTTCATCAATGAGAAGCAAAGAAGAGTCAGGCTGAAGTTTGCAAAAGTCCATAAGGATTGGACCGTTAACAAATGGAGTAAGATTATCTTCTCTGACAAGTCAAATGTTCAGCTTTGTCCAACATCTGGTCATCAAATGGTTAGACAAAGACCTGGAGAGGCCTACCAGACAGTGTCTCGCACACACAATAACATTTGGTGGAGGATGGGTGATGATTTGGGGATGCTTCTACAAGGTTGGAATCAGGAAGATTTGTCTTTGTGAAGGATGCATGACTCAAGCCAAGTACAAGGTTATTCTGGAAGAACATCTGCTTCCTTGTGCTTTAACAATGTTCCGCAACTCTGAGAATTGTTTTTTCCAGCAGGATAATGCTCCATGCTACACAGGTCAATCAAGGTGTGGACGGAGGACCACCAGATCCGGACCCTGTCATGGCCAGTCCAATCTCCAGAACTGAACCCCATTGAAAACTTCTGGAATTTGAGGAAGATGGATGGTCACAAGACATCAAACAAAGCCAAGCTACTTACATTTTTGAGCCAGTAGTGGCATAAAGTCACCCAACAGCAATGTGACAGACTGGTGGAGAGCATGCCAAGACGAATGAAAGATGTGATTTAAAAAAATCAGGGTAATTCCACCAAATATTGATTTCTGAACTCTTCCTAAGCAAAACATGAGTATTGTGTTGTTGAAAGAAGAATATGAACAATGCATCTTTTTTGGTTATTTTGACCAGTAAATTATATTATCAACACATAAATAGTCTTAATTACAATGTTTTTATTTGGAATTTGGGAGTAATGTTGTCAGTAGTTTAGAGAATAAAACCAAAAAAAGGTTTACTAAAACACATGCCTATGAATAGTAAAACCAGAGAAACTGATTTTCTCTGATAATTGATCATTTTGATAAACTGATAATTTTGCAGTGGTCTCATACTTTTTTCTTTTACTGTGTATTATCAATTCGACAAGGGTATTTCAAAATCAATGCAAATATTTCACCATTTCTGCCAGGGTATGCAAACCTATAAGCACAACTGTATTTTACTCAATAATTATAATTAAATAATTATTTGAAGAGAAAATTGATATGATATAATCCGGGACATTTGTCTTAGTAGTAATGACCCTGGGTATGGGTGAATAACAGACAAAGCACAGTCAACAGAAAAAAAGCAAACAACTTATGCAACCTGCATTACAGGATTGGGTGGATGTTCTGCCAAGCCAAAGCAAATATTTTGCAGCACAGCTTGTGCCGACCGTACCGATTTCTATTTATTCATAACCTGACAACTGTCATCTTAACGTCCATGGACACTACATGAGTTAACTTACATGATGTCAATGATCACCCCATTCCTTATCAGCCAATAGGTCCAGGCCCATAAACAAAAAAGTTCTCAGGCTACAAAAGTGCTGACATTAGAGACAATTTATGCTAACACTTAGTGGTAAAAATAAAACCTCTGCATGAACCCTTAATATACATTCCTGAGCGACAGATATACAGTTCCCTCCAAAAGTATTGGAACGGCAAGGCAAATTGTTTAACACATCTAGATGTGAATACCAGGAAATGAAAGATGAAATTCTGAACTCTTGTCTCATACTCATCTTATGATCTTAAACCCAAATGTCTTCAGTGAAAAACAAAAACAAAGGAATTTGCCTTACCGTTCCAATACTTTTGGAGGGGACTGTAAGATAACAAATGACCTGTCCAAACAATTTGATAGTTGCCAGCAGGTGTGTTGATAACAGAAAGGCTACAAGTCAAAGGTTCCTGAGTCCAGAGGCAGACAGTCTTTGGAAACGTTGGAAAAATGTCTTGATATTTTGTACATTCAAACCATTAGTAATCTAGGCCTGTAGTACATGTAACACAAACTGCTTCTGATTACAATTCTACGAGACATTTATGATTTCCCTAAACACATATAACCACTTGGCTAATGTCATTTAACAAAACATTGCTTAAAATTATTTCATCAGTCAGGTTCATTTTTAGATGTTAAAATTGGGAATCTAGAAAATATCTGGTCCATACAGTTAACTGATTGAATTCAGTAAAGCGAAATATCCTCTTATAAAAATGCTTTACGGAGCTTAATCGACAACTGACTTGTTGCCTAAGTTTGCCAATTTCATTTTAAATGGATCTGATGAGAGTGCTTTGAAGAACATAACAATACTGCATGAATTCCTGCAGAAATTATAACAGTAATTAAACGATTAGCATAATAACATATATGGAAACATTTCTTTAAAAAAAACCTTTCTGACAATATTTGGCAATAATTAGGAATCAGGCAAAACCATTGAATATTCTATGAACATTTTACCATTGCACTATTGTTGATGCAGTGCAGTCAAATTAAACAGGGTTGACTGATGTCTGACCTTAAAAACTGGTTTTACACTGGATTCCTAAATCCTTTCCTGAGATTTTGCATATGCCAGGAATTCCGAAAAAGGTTTCCTTTATAATATTTCGTACATGAAATTAATTTCCAGGAAAGTAGCACATGATTAGGGTGCATTTCCCTATCTCATGTCAGGATGGTCAGGATGACTAAGACAGGCAGAGTAGCTCACTCACACAGCTGTGCCAACGCAACATCGACATCTGACAGAAGCTAAGTCAGAAAAACACCCACATTCATTGTGCTTCTCACTGTGAGTCACACACAGATTAAACAGTCAACTCATGCAGCTAGTTATCTACTTAGAGTGGTGATATCTTCTAATGCATCCAGCATGCTGACCGCCACAGTCTAGGTTTTAGCACTGACTGTGCCGCCGGCTGACTAGTGGCTGGGAACCCCCTTGAGTGATGCAAATAGACCAGAGTCACTCAGGGAACCGGCACAGGTTCCCTGGATTCATCGAGCTCTAGCAACTCCCTCAGGCGGTTTGGCCACCTGTGAAAGGTTTCTGAGGTTTTCAGGAGAGAGGGTATGCTGTCACAAGCACTGAGCCACATGACAACCTGGTTGGAATGGCAGTGTGGAAAAAGTCAAATGGCCTGTCACAGTTGTCTATTACTGAGGCCTGTCACAGTTGTCTAGTACTGAGGCCTGTCACAGTTGTCTAGTACTGAGGATTGTCACAGATGTTTAGGACTAAGGCCTGTCACAGATGTCTAGGACTAAGGCCTGTCACAGATGTCTAGTACTAAGGCCTGTCACAGATGTCTAGGACTAAGGCCTGTCACAGATGTCGAGGATTAAGGCCTGTCACAGATGTCTAGGACTAAGGTTTGTCACAGATGTCTAGTACTAAGGTTTGTCACAGATGTCTAGGACTAAGGCTTGTCAAAGATGTCTAGGACTAAGGTAGGTGACAGATGTCTAAGATTAAGGCTTATCACCAGTGAGAATTGTTATGATGATACAAGGGAATTTATACAAATCGATATGATAAAATTGGGCAAGGAAGGAAAAGAAGGTATAGAAAAGAATTCAATAGTATTTGAATAGTAACTGAAATAGCAATAAAGAACACACAGAATAAAGATTAATGTGAAGTGTATACAGAATGACAACCCCAAAGTTGTCATTGTTTCCCGGGGATTATAAATCGTTCCCCCGCAGAGATTACAACAGGGAAGTAAGCCGGTGTGGTCCAGTACTACGTGCTGGCTGAATTAAGAACGAGTGTTAGCTTTAAGGTTAAAACCAGTCTTTCAACATGTTTTCATTGTAATATCAATAATAGGGGAATGAAAGGGTTTCACAACATTTCCTCAACATAATGATGTGGGTGTATACAAAAGAGCATACTGAACTGACGAATTTCTGCTGACAACAGCACGACTTGTCTCCTCCTCGTCTTCCCTTACCGAAGAAGACCGATATAGTACTAGCTCGTCCAGGGTGGTTTGGGGTGAGAAGGATAGTACTGACCGGTATAGTACTAGCTAGTCCAGCGTGGTTTAGGGTGGGAAGGATAGTACTGACCGGTATAGTACTAGCTAGTCCAGCGTGGTTTAGGGTGGGAAGGATAGTACTGACCGGTATAGTACTAGCTAGTCCAGCGTGGTTTAGGGTGAGAAGGATAGTACTGACCGGTATAGTACTAGCTAGTCCAGCGTGGTTTAGGGTGGGAAGGATAGTACTGACCGGTATAGTACTAGCTAGTCCAGCGTGGTTTAGGGTGGGAAGGATAGTACTGACCGGTATAGTACTAGCTAGTCCAGCGTGGTTTAGGGTGGGAAGGATAGTATAGTGAGTTTCTAAATTGAGTATAAGGAGATAACAATTTAATGCAAACTGACAGACTGACGGGCGAGAATGTTTAAATGGGAAATATGTTAGTCACTAATTTCATAGATAAATATTATTGGAAACAATAACATTAAAACATTAAGTGTAGATTTCTACTGGAAATGTTGCTTATTTTGATGTAAGTAGTACTGTCAAATCTTACATTGTGACCCTTTAAATTCTACTCAATTTCTGATCAAGTGAGAAAACACCATCATTGGTGAAAACACCTAAATCATATTGAAAATATTTTATCCTTTAAAATTAAATACCAAAAAACAGCCGGTCACAAGACTATTATCTAACACTGCCTCATGTCATGTCAGCTGCACGAAGTGACACAAAGTGAGAGATAAATAGACACAAAATAGTGAGTCAACACAGCAGTGGACACATCGAGTTGTCCAAAAGACAGTCATCAAATGCCATCACAATTTTTGTTTTTCCTCACAGAGGTTTCTTTAATGATAATTGTGGGTGCATAATGTGATGTTTTGATGCTGTAATTATTTTTGCATTGCACAGACGTGCCTGAGTAGCTAACCGGAATAAGTACATTTTTTAAGTGACTGTTTGTCATTCAGACAGAAAATCCTGACAGGTTCTGTTTACGCCACACTACAAAGTCCTAAATGATGAAAATGTTTTGACATATTGTTGTAGGTCCCATGACAGTAAGAAACGGAATATCGCTAGATCCCTGTAGAAGTTGGGCCCTTTTAAGTAAGCCAAGAGCTACCTCTGGGTTCCTTCCCCCTTATTCAACCTGAGACAGAGTTTAAAAGGAGAGACGAGTGAGACATGACAGGGCATGGCGCTACAATAACAGCTCTGTGCTGGGTCTGCTATAGATGTGTTAAGGGGTACTAGTGCTGAATTCCAAATAGACCCAGGTACAGTCCCCACAGCCAAGTCACTCCTGTAGGTCTGAAGGAGACTGAATAATGAGGGAACTGAGAGCAGATTAGCCCTTAGGAGGGCATACTCATTTCAAAGCAGGCGAAAGCTGGAAGAAACATCAGAATGTGACCCTTTTCCTTGTGAAATCAAACAAAGAAACATCCTAGTCAAACAAATTCATAGACCTCTTGCTGACAGATGAAATCCTTAGATAGAAGAGCAAAAGCTATAGCAGAGACAGGAAGATGACAAATGTTTGCACAGGACCCATGTTGCCGCGGTGGTTGATCCCCAAATAGCACCCAATTTCCCACACAGGGCACTTCTGCCAGAGTCCCGTGGGCCCTAAAAAGAGGACATTTGGGACACAAACAGTGTCCTATGACTAATAAGGAGCTCCTCGGACACGGCTCACACCGGCATGGACAGACGCTGGGTAACTGTACAGATGACCCTCAAAATGACTGACATCCCAGCGCAGTTCCTGCTTTCTAATTGGCTCCCAGGGGAGGGGAGCTTCAGGCTTTTACCCTGACCTCACAGCACACAGAGAACATGTGTGAAAACCATGTGAAATGAGTCACTCACTCTAACCCGATACCTAACGGAGGACATGAAGCCTCACGGCACCCAGGATGCTTTGCAAAAGGATTTCTACAGCGAGTGGTACCGGGACCTCACATATACAATACCTTAAATAACATGAATCATCTCCTGATTACAAAACACTGGAGAGCATCGGTATGCTTCACATAACCTACTGGAAATGAAAAACGACTATATGTTCAGTATTGGACTTGAACTGTCTTTGATTGGCATAACGCAGAAGTATGCCTGTTCAACAGAGACAGTGCATTAGAACGCCACACCACTTCGAAGACAGGTCGATCGGCGAGCCATTTATATAAATGCTTTGTGGACCCAATGGGAAATGTAATGGAGCCCACCTGTTCTGGGTGCTCGCTGCCGATGATCTCAGCCACGGTGTTGAAGGAGCCAACGTCAGGGAATGTTTGGGCGTTCATGGTGAGTCGGACTACAATCTTTTGGCCTCTCTTAGCCATCCTGGCCATCATCATGGCATCCTCCACCGTGATACAAGCTGTGGGGATCTTTTTCACGCCATCCTGATAGTCCTGCCAGCCTGTGTGAGGACTGAGACGAGAGACCAGTTAGAAATGATTGGCAGATATCTCAACTCCACTGATCATTTTTGGGGGGGATTCCCTAAATAGTCAATGTGCAGAAATACAAAACCATTAGAGTGAAATATGTTTTACACGGTATGTATAATTCAATAACAAGAAATCTGGGTCAAAAATGACATACAGACTAGAAAAATTGCTACACACTGCATAGTACCAGACTTGGAACAGCGATCAGCTAACGAGCTGTACATGGAAAGAGATCCATTGAATGGTGACCCATCCCGTACCTGTTGATGGAGAAGGGTGTGACAGACCGGATGAGAGTCGCCACAGCTCCGACCTTAGCTGCCTCGGACGCCCCAAACTCCCTGTACTGCACCGTCTTCCCATAGCTGACAAAGGGCTGATTATACATCACAATCTTCCCACTGGCTTCCTTTGCTCTTTTCCCCAGCTCCTCAAAAGACTCCACCACCAGCACCTCTGCTTCAATGCCTAACGAGCAGGGGACCGAAGGTAAAAGGTAACGCGTCGTGCATTTTCCGCAACAGTTGAAGAGTCGTCCAAAACGTGCACACCCTCGGCTTAGTGCGTGTGAAAATGCATAACAAACCTCCTTTGGGTGTTGCAACACTACTCCCAAGGCCGAGGATGGCCAGGGTGTGATTCTGTGGATGTAACATCACGGCACTCTCCTCTCCCCTGACCCAGTGTGGTATTTTCACTGGCTCCAGGTGCACGTTCTCCAGCCCATCCTCCCTCAAAGCGTTGTACATGTACTTGATGGCTAGGTCCAGGTTCTTAGATCCACTGACCCGATTCCCTATTGTGTCGGTGAAATCAGCTAGTCTCTCATAGGAGCGGTTCTGGGCTTTGCCACGCACCGCCAGGTCAATAATGTCCTGAGCTACCTTCACATAACTGGCAATTTCTTCAGCTCTATCTGAAAATGTCTTTTCATCTGTGTTGCGTGCCAAACAGCTACAGTGGATAAACATGAGAGTGAGGGCCAGTGAGAAAATGCTGCGTTGTTTTTTGTGCCCGTCTTTCATCTGTTGACAAGAACATATTATGGTCAACGCTTTTGTGGGTAAACAAGTAGGAATTTCCCAGCATGTTGTTAGAGGACAATATCTAGATATTCAACAATTTTAAAGTGTTGAATTGAGTGGTTCTTCTTATGGGTCGGACCACATGATTCCATCCGAGTCATCAGGAGGGATCTGCCATCTTACTGTACTTGTGAGTAGAAATTCCATTATTGATGGAAGTAAATCAGCAACATTGGCTGCTAACCCAATCAATCAACACACTATCAGTCAGTTTGCCCTATAATAGAAATAGCAGCCATTCAACTAATTCAAAATAAAGTTTGCCTTGAAGGTGCTGCCTTAGCCGCCATAACGGGGTATACATTTAAGACATTTCATCTTTCACTGTGTTCACCATAGGAAACATCTTTTTGACTGGCGATCCTAGTGGAAAACATCTCTATCCTCCTACTGCTCCATCTACTACATGATGACTTTGTGGTGATCTCACCTAGAACATGTAATAAATTCAAAAAGAAAGTGTACGTGATTTTTGGAAAGAGTTTGATACGGATTGATACAGCTTGTCCTTTAAAAGCATGTGAATGCAGGGAACTGGTATTGGAGTTCACGGGTGGTATAGGGAAGTGATTTACTCTTTGTGAACTACCGCATTCATCCATACACAGTCTCATATTTAACAAGAGGCAAAATCCATCTCTGACCATTGCGTGGCAAGGTGTTTGTATTGGAGGTGCGCTTTTTTGTAAGTATATAGGTACCTGACAGAGTAACTCAACAAAACGTTATGTTTTAGTGCCTAAAGAAATAACGGTTTAACAGTGCAACTCTTGCAGATCTAGCTAATTCTATTCTACATGGCGAATTATAGAATGGCTACATTCTATTGTATTGGACTATCCTGAGTTATTAGAAGAACCACCTCTACGCTCAGTTTATTACAGTATTGCTTGATGCAGTATTCGGCTCACAGACATAGCAATTTAACACCTGCTAAACTCAAGTATTTCCAGCTAGCGAAAAGCATGACCAAGTTTGGTATTATCATAGCTACTGAAATGCACTTAACTAGTAGCTTTGAATTATTACGCGATTCTTTGAAAAACACTTTATAGTAAGAAATATACACTTACTTTTAAAATACGAAAGTCGATAAAAACTATTACACACGTCTACAGTGAAACGCTGACTGTCTTATCACATTTGAATGATTCTAAACATGTATTTATTTCATTCTAGCGACAATTTAATACGTTTATTAACTAACTTCCGTGAGTTTTGACTGACGACGGGTACAGCGTATGGACAATCATGTTTGCGTTTTCAGATTTCGTGCACAGATACGAGAACTTCGTCCCGCTGTATCCTCCATGTTGTGCTGAGGATCGATAAACCTAAACTTCCGTATACTTTAGGACGGTTTGCTATTTAGCTCACGTTCACGTGACCCTAAGCTACAACTAATCTTTGCAAATTTTTTATTTTCTGATTTTTTATTTTCTTGGTGTTCTCTCGCAAATCTTGGTTACAATTAAACATGCAGTCGGTTTTAGAATGTAGTATTAATATTAGCATTAATGGTTGACCTCCAAGGTCAGAGCCTCAATGAGTTCAATAAATTAACATTGGTTAATTCTGAGTTCAACAGGGAAAACAGGTATCTCTGTACGGTTCTTACATTTTATTATTTAGACTGTTATCATCACAAGATCTGTCGGATAAAACAAAAGTAATTGTGTAAACATGTGAAGCTAGAAAGATGAATTAGCTCAAACACACTTTTTTTCATAATCTGAAATCCAGTCATAGAATGCTGGGTGTCTTATGTCCTTCTGATCCACTGGTCAATGCAGCGGGCTCCTGTGCTGGTACAGCATGTGTTCAAATCCAGCCCACTGCTCTTTTAGTAAAAAGCCTATTGTCCAAAAAGCCTATCGTCTATCAATCCCCGCTATCTCTATCAAAACAAAGCATAGAACTCCTAAAAACATTTTAAAATATGCCCTTTACTTATTGAACCATGACAGTCCTGAAGTATTAAGACTTAAAACATAGTAATAATCTCAAAACAATACATTTGCAAATAGAACCACATGGTGCCTAATCCTTGATTATTTGGTGTTTCTGTCCTCCTGCATGTCACTGAAATTGTCTTTACCACTGTTTCAAAATAATTTCCATAAGGTATGACTTATATGGTAAAAGAAACAAAATCATATAATTCAGGGGCCTTTGAGTGTGTTTAAAGCCCACAGGAGAGGCATTTGCTGTTTTAATCATATTCTAAATCATTACAATTGTAATTTTTGATTTCAACTTTATCTAACCAGGATGAATCTCTTTCTAGAGGGACCTGGTCAATTTGTGTAGTTCCCCTAAGTGTATGTGATTCTGCTGAATTATCACTCACAAATGTGTCATAAACATGAATACATATATTTTTTTTAAAGCTTTCCATTCTAATTAGATTGTTCACACTTTCTATAGATATGTCATGTAGATTGGACCATAATGGCTAGAGGTAAAACAGGTGAACCCGAGATTTAGGTAAAGGCACCAAATAAAGCTGTTTCTGGATAACCTGACCTTGGGCCTATAATTGATTTAATAGGCTAATGACTAAACTGTGAAAACAATCTAATTGAAAAACATCTTTTTTTTTTATGCCGGTGTAATTAACTACTGATGTTGTAGATTTACTGAAGACACATGGGTTTACTCTGCGTGACTTGGCAACATTTAACCATTTGGCTTACAGCAACATTTTTATATTTGATTAAAGGGCCCATTTGTATGATTTTTACTGCACTACTAGCATAAATGCAAGCAAAACTGGCTTGTACATATCTGCAGTTGTTTTTAAATAATTTTTCAAATTACATTTTTCTACAAAATTGGTCAGAGTGCCTGAGATATGAATCATTTAAACTTATGAATCATTTATTCTCGCTGATTCATCTGTCAATTTGCGTCTGCTTGTAATTCCTCCATACTCGCTTTAGACGCAGTACTGTCCCCCCATTATAAAGCTAGCTAATGCTCTTCCAGTCTTGTTCAGTAAAGGAAGTACATTTTTTAAATGTTGTATAAACATTAGAGGCAGAATTCTACACAGTGCCCGTTTAAATATATTCAACATTTTATTTGTACAGCACATTTTACAACTCCTTTGACTTGTCTATGTAATGTATATTGAATAAATACAATTGGGTGAACTTGGCATAGATTTTGTGTATTCTGCCCCTATATTTTGTCTTCCAGTAGCACCATTACACTTAATACAATCCTGGGTGTGAACCTTCCTAGTGATCAGTGGTGATTCAGATTATATGTAGGACTGTTTCACCACATTTCAGAGAACACACGGTCAAGAATGTTACAAATACACTGACCCAAAGAAAAAGCACATTAATTTACATTGTTTATTTAGTACTGTCTCCTATTATAAGATACAATACTACTTTTGTAACACTACTTGTCATTCCTCTCCTGTGCTTGTGATCATTCCAACTTTTTCTTTATGCCACTGAAAAGACAATTTGTCTTGAACAGTACAAAAAAAGGAAAAAAATAAAATATTTCAGAATGGTAGGCACTTCAAAGGCTTTAAAACATTTGTGAATATACATTTTTAAGAAACTTGACCTAACTTATTATTTCTAATATGTTCTATATATAAATTAATACATACATTATATTAAATTATGCAGATACACTGTTGACTCAAAATAGTCAGGACTAATAGCAACAAAGTAATGGGGAGACATTGTCATACAAGCCATACTGGCAAAAATACTGTCAGCCACGGTGTTTTATAGTCCTAGGTATGACTTACTAAAGGTACTGTAGCTCTATTCATCACGTACATACCATGAGAAAAACACACCAACCCTATGATCATACAGAAGCTCTCTCTCCTGGTAGACATTAATAATTCCTTACAGATGCTAGAAAGGGAACAGGGCAATAATAATGTATACTCTATGCTGTTCAGCATGTCCGTGTTCCAATGGCACTATGTTCCCTATGTAGTGTACTACATTTTGTGCACTACTATTCACCATAGATTCGGGTAAAAAAATATTTGCACTTATTAGGGATGCACACTCAGCTTTTGAACATCTCCTAGATGGCCAGCTACTTCAAACTGATATACAGCATAACAGCATCAGATTTGTCCAGTGTCCCATTTCCCATCTGTGTATAGTGCGTCACTGTAATACTGAAGTTGAATTAAAAACCGAACGGGTTGTTCAGAGCAAATGTGATTGTGTTCAGTTGCATTCCTGCACAAAATGAGTCAAAACCTGGAGATCATACAGACATCAGTTTTTATATCGTATATTGGCCATAAGAATACATGTAGTTTTGCAGAGTTGTACCCACTGGATGTACGATTTGATACACCCCCATGTCTTACATACCACAGTGAAATTCATGTTGTGTTACTAAAAACAAAATTTAGTGTCTTTTTATCAAGTGTGCTAAGAATACAATCTCATTTAATGGCCTTGATCGGGGACAGATTGACAGGGCTTTTCACTTTGTTAGCACAGTGATTTGAACCAGCAACTGTTAAATTACTGCCCCAACACTTTAAGCCAATAGGCTACACTGCAGGCCCAAGTTACTAAGTATTGGTAAATTATTCCAATGGATTTTTTTTTTTTTAAATAACAGAAACAAGAACATACAATGTACTCCTCCAAGAGTATCTTTTAATCGCAATAAATCACAGTAATTCTTTACTAGAAAGGAATACGCTTTACTTTGGTCAGTTGTCTTTGGGTAGTAAGGGAATCATGTAATAATATTTTCACCCAATGACAAAAAAAACATTATAATCAATTTAGCTGTTTACATCCAAGTTAAAATGGAAACAAGATGGTTATGAGATTAGAAACACTAAATCTCAACATAATAACATACGTTTGAGGTAAAAGTCACGTTTAAATCTCACCTTACTTTTAATTTCTGTGCTTATTACCTCCGCCAAAGGTTAATATTTGTTTCTTACAGAAAAGCTGTTTGCATGTTTAGCCAAGTCATAACATGCCTTTGACTACAATGCAATATGAAATGCATAATAAAACACAAAATTAAATTACATCAAAATCTCATTTTGGACAGGGTCTCGTCATAGACTTTCTTTGTTGGGTAGCTGGGAATCTGCTGTCCATGAATCCATACTTGCATATGTTTGTGTATATCAATCAAACATGGATGTCATAATTTTTGGGATTTTTTTACAGATACATTCTCTAGAATAATATTTGGATGTTATAAGAGTTGGTTTTGAGCATTATGATATACTTAGCCACATATTCAAAAAGAATTGTTATCCATTACTGAGGCCAGGCAAATGTGACAACCATCTTTGTCTGTAACACATTTTTTGTGGTGGATAACAGAAGCACAGAGTGAAAATAAGGCCATTTGTAAAATTTATGATTTTCCCCCTTTAATAAAAAGCTGACAGCTTTGGAAATGGAAGGGGAAAAAAATTAATTCACGAAGGATAATTATATTTCCATCAGCTCTATTTTTTTAAGCATCCTTCCTTGCAAAATTCGTACCTCTACAGTTAAAAAGTAGTCACAACAAATGTCTGGAATATGGTTCACTTACTCACATAAAAAAAAAAGTTATCCAACTTCTTGTAATTCTCCAAAAAATGAAATGTTTACAATAAAACTGACATTTCTACAAAGTTGGCCTCGTGAAAGAAACAAATAATATATTTGCTCTATGAAAAAGATCCATGAAGCCTTTCCTCATCCAGTACCATTCAACTAACAGCATGCGAGGAGGACATGCCGTATGAGATGTTTTTCATGAGTCCCAAATGGCATCCTATTGCCAGAGTAGGGCACTATATAGGGAATAGGGTAACATTTGTTCATAGCCTTTTTCTTTATGTTGCTTTCGAAGTTTCTCTTCATTGTGATGTTGGTCTTGGTTCAGGCATAGAACTCCTTGGTGGGGGCTTTCTGATAGGCTGAGCTGGGGACTTTGCGCTCCCCAAGATCGTAGCTCCCCTCGTCCTTCTTCCTCATGCGATAGACCAGCAGCAGGATTAGAAAGATGGCAAACAGGAAACCTATAACTCCACCAGCTATCACCGCTGGATGTGTGGAGGGTGGGGAGATGGGGGTGACATTCACGTCAGAAGAGGCGTACTGATCAGAATTCAATGCATAATCAATGCCAAAGTGATTGGTGTGGAGCAATAATGACAAACACAATGACACTGTTCAATATTTAAGTCTAAATCAAATATGGAAGTTTACCTGATTGTGTGTGGTAATTACCACAGCTCAATTACCTTCGGTTAGCATGTATAAATAAGAGGGAACTATGATTTTTGTTGTGCCTTCTATATCAAACATATGAAACATTTGGCAGTAAATCATTTTGGCATATGGGAGACTAATCTTTTTGGTTAGGTTGATGCACTTGAGTGTTGTGAAGACAGTTAAACAATGCAGCCAAATGATTATCAGACCGCTGTTGTATAGGTCTGCCTTTCTGGATTATCCCTTGATTAATAACGATAGGCAAACACAAGACACACGCGCACGCGCACGCACACACGCTTTACTATCAAGGTGAGAACCTGCAAATCAGTACCATTACTTCAGCCTACTGTAACCTGAACCTTATCGTAAACTTAATCTAACCTAACCCCAACCCAAATATCAACCCTAGTCCTAAACAGAACCCAGTCAGATGAAGACTCATGTTAATGTCAGGACTGGCCAAATATCCTCACTTTGCATGAACTTCCCGGTTTTATGATCAGATACTAAAACAGGAACACATACTCGATCACACACGTATACAGTACCACACAGAGACATGTTGCTACTATCAACTGTTACCTATAACTGTTGTCTATAATTCCTTGTTCAGTTGCTCTGATAATGTATCATACATACTTAAATATTTCACTGTGTTTATATATTTATTTTCTTACCATTGCCTTTTTTATTTCAATTACTCAACACCTGGTTTAACCAAAGTGTGAACAATTGCGTTAGATTTTAATATCAATTAACTAATAAGTTACAGGAGTTGTTTTATTAGACTTCAGTCTAATGTGCTTAGTATTAAAAACCTATAAGTGCACGTTTTTGTTGATTCTGAAAGCAAAGTCTTAAGTTAAACTGAGAAACATTTTCTTTAAAGATGAATTTTTCTTTAATTAATAATGTCATTGTCTTGTTACCTGATTATCCTCAGGTCATACTTGAAAAAGAGATGCCTCAACTTGAACTCATAATGGCTCTCAAAGATGTACCTGCTAGCACCTCCTTCCTCTGGAAGAGGTTTTCCGATTGGACCTCGTAGGGAAAGTCCTCTTCAAACTCAGTCTTGTCCGAACTGATCGTGCTGGGAGTACGCTCACTGCTGCTGACCATCTCCTCACTCTCATCCAGAGACTTTTCAGGGACCTGGGTCTTAGAGAAAGACCAATAGAATAATCAACGGGACACTTTTCAGGGACCTGGGTCTTAGAGAAAGACCAATAGAATAATCAACGGGACACTTTTCGGGGACCTGTGTCTTAGAGAGAGACCAATAGAATAATCAACGGGACACTTTTCAGGGACCTGGGTCTTAGAGAGAGACCAATAGAATAATCAACGGGACACTTTTCAGGGACCTGGGTCTTAGAGAAAGACCAATAGAATAATCAACGGGACACTTTTCAGGGACCTGGGTCTTAGAGAGAGACCAATGCTATGATTCTGTTATTTGTTTGTCGATTGTCCAGTATGATACAATATTTGAGGAGTTTGTCCCAACATGTCCAATAGCTACTGGCCATGGAGTTGTGTCATGTTGGGAGGGGCTACCATGCTGTGGAAAATGGAAAGAAACACACTACCAGCCCAGAACACACTCAAGACAACAAGACACAAAAAAACTGTCATAGATTACCTCCAACTGTGTGGTTTCTGTGATGTTAATGAATGTATCTGTAAGGTCCACGAATAAAAATTTCCCCTCCACGGTGTTTGAAAGGTCTGGTAAGGAGTCCTGAGTTGGCTCTCGATCAGGAATGACAAACACCCTTTTTACTTCCAATTCCAAACTGCCGTCGGTGAAAGCTGTGGAGGAGAGTAGCCAATCCATCAGTCAGTCAAAATGCATTGTCTGCATAGTGCATCCTGGTTTGCAGGAAGGGGCTAACGTGATAATATATCCAATGAGAATAATTCTACAGATAAGAGTTATACTGCCCGACTGCGACCAGACACCAGACACAATCACTCGCAGTCTTAATGTCTGGTTATAAGAAATAATGAAAATGAAAAGAAGCTGAGGCACACTGGAGAAGCTGCAGGACAAATATCCCAGGAATGTTTTGAGGTCAGACTCTTCGTTTTAGATTGAAGGGGGCACAGATCTTAGGATGGAAGAGCCAACCAGCCTCAAACAAAATGTTCTCAGTATTACCTCCTCTCCTAGGGATTCAGTATTTACAAAGGGACTGAACACAGTGGTTCATTTCCAGAAATTGGGCCGCAACGGAGTACATCATGTTTTTTCAGCCACAACTCTTAATGGAGATATCAGGATAATAGAGGAAATAACACGGACATATTCAGTAAGAATGTAACAATTGCTTACTTATATCGCCAGACCCTGACCCAGAGCCGTCGTCGTCATCATCGTAGAAATCTCCTGACTGGTCTTCCAGATACAGGCCATCGAAATGAGCTGAGGTGAACATCTGGGAATGGACAGAAAGAGATTTCAATTAACATCCACTCAAGTCCCAATCCCCCAGACACACACAATTCTCAGTTTAGATAATGTACCCTAACAAGTGCCTGAGTGAAGAAAAAAAAATTCTGAGGATATGTGCTGTTAATTTGATACACAAATGTGTGCGAAGCACAAGGAAATGGGAAATGAAAACAACATTTCAAAGAAAATACCGACAGGTGCCATTGTCTGCATGTGACTGGCTATGTGGTGCTGTTTGTTTGTGTGTGTTTGTGTTAATAAAGGAACGAACAGACAAAACACTTTTTCATGACAAAGCAGGTTTAGAGCAGACTGTCTTGTCTTTGACTCTCTGAACCCTGAATCCATTTCTTCATGCCAACTCATCTGCCTTTCTTTTAATCTCTACACAACCCCTGTTGCCTGGTGCCACCTCTTCAAATAGCCTGTCAGGGCCCATGGAAACCACCATTCACAGCCACTGATGCTCACCAAGGCATGTGATGTTTCCCCACACCACTGTGATTCACCAAATCCCCACAAAAGATCCTGCAATACATCTGACAAAGGTGCTCGGGATCAACCCTCTGCGTGTGTCCGCGCGCACGCACGTGCATCTGCTTGCTTAGCTGATAGATGGTGACAGTAAGGAGCCAGGTTCAATTTCCCATGTTGGTGAAGAAATGTAACAGGCAAGGATGATCTAAGAAAAAGACAGACGCCTTCCTTCAAAGAAAGCACACACACAATAAGAGGCGAAGGCACGTCATTTCAGAATCACTGAAGGAAAAAGATTCATCAGAGAGTACAATAAAGATCCTTCCTCAAAAGGAGGGAATACCCAGCTAGATAAAGACATTTACTTTTGACTTCTAACTGTGTGCACTGAGGTAAAGCACAGAAACCCATATGAACCTCGGATTAACATTTTCTTTAGGATGTTATTGGCGCATACAAAACATGTCTGCAGTGTCATTGTGTGGTTCTCCGATGGTCTTTCATGTGACACACAGTGGATCCTCACAGAGAGAATGTTAACACAAATCGCTAAGCAACATCCTGTACAGAAAGCAGACAAAACACAGACCAACATGTGATCAAAGTAAGCCTCTGAAAGTGAGCTAAGACATATGGACCTCCAAATGTCAGCGTCCAGCCAATCCTAGCTGACCACTTCTACACTACTGTCAAGAGTTTACCACACGTAAGTGTAAAACCACACTGTAACAGTACTTCCATTTCCAGTCATCACAACCACTTCTAGATGTTCAAAAGTCTTTGACTCTAGGTTCTCTTCACTGCTTCAGAGCCTACTCAGAAAAGCGTTGTGACAAATCAGGTCAAGCTGACCTGAAACATTCTAAACTCGTTCTTAGTGCATATGAACCAACAACCATGGGCCTTGATGGGAGTGACCTTGCTAAGTGAAGTATGTGCAAACCTTTATCAAAATACTCAAGGCAAGCTTTCACGTCAGATCATTTCATTCTTAGGATGACTAGGGTCGCACCATTATTGTATTATGTGTTGTCATGTGTTTTTATGTGAGGACAGAACAGGGGAGAGGGTGAAGAGCAGTGGGCTGGATTCACAACCCTTTGGAACACATCATTATGTGAGACAGACCCCTGGACAGCTAAACCACCACCGGGGAAACGAGGGCCAAAACTGACCCACTGTTCCACCAGATCATCCTCGCTACACAGACATACAGCACAAATACAGACATTACAAAGACCTGTTCTCAAGACCCAGGTCAGGCCCTGGTAGCGTACAAAGTACAACTGGCTACTGAAAGCCCCGTGTTTCAAACGACATTCCTGATTTTTTTTCTTTAGACAACTGTTGGGTTAGGCCCTAAGAAAAGGTTAAGAGATTACTGTGTTGCTTTTCCCAGAGGCCAGTTTGGTCACATGCAGTTCTACAGTCTTACTGTAACAATCTTCCATGTGGACACAGTACAAACACACGCCCGCCCGCCCGCACGCACGCACGCACGCCCGCACGCCCGCACCTTTATCACATGATTTATGGGGATTTTGTTTGTCAACACAGGAGCTCGTAGAGCGACCTCTTCATTGTTCAGAGAAAGAAAGGAAAGGTTCAAGTGTATTTTCAACAGCAGTATAATATACAGTAGCGGTGAATTATATCTCTCATGCCGCTTTTGTCCGACACATGAAAGGTGAGCCTTGCATTCCTTGGCCAAAGAAGCAGGACAAGTGAGGTATTGTACAGGTAGTGGAAGAGCTCAGGACCGGGCCTTCGGGCGGTGCCAGGTCTACAGCTGAAAAGGGAATACCAGTACTCCCTCCCCTTTCCCCATGCGCACCACTCGCTTGCTTGCTTAGTTCCTTCCAAACAGCCAGGCAGCCAGCCAGCCAGGCAGCCAGCCAGCCAGGCAGCCAGGCAGCCAGGCAGCCAGCCAGTCAGGCAGCGTTCCCTGGCTCACTACAGAACAGTGGAGAATTCCAAACAAAGCTGGGTTCAAGTAGTGAGAGGCTGTGGGGTAATGATGGACTGCTGCTGTGAAAACATCGGTTGGCTTTTCATCTGTGATCATTCTCAGGTGTAGTCAGTGATACAGAAGGGAGAGGGGAACAAATAGCGGACTACTGAAGCTTTTCCACACAATCCAGGAAGATCTGATATTAATGGAATCAAAAAAATGAAGCAAATCTGGTTCTCTTTGAAAGGTCTCCCATTGGCCCTGAGGGTCTTTACGGGGTGTTTCTCATAGTCATACCCGTTTGACCTTCAGACACATTTAACCATGCCAATACCTCTTCTGATACAGAAAGCCCGGCCATAGCGCCTCTACCATTAACCTGAACAAAAGCGTTCAGTCCAGAACAAAGCAGAACTCATCTGCCACCATACAAAATCAAACATCCGAATATAGCTTGAAAGAGCATGTTAGGAGGTTATCATAACCTAATCTGCTCGTTGTAAGGCAAGCATGTATATCACTAGTCATCAAAGTGCCTTAATAACGACACCTTTTGATCCAGTGCCAAGTGGTTAATGGGAGTGTGTAGGTGCTGCTGTCTGAGGGAGCAGAGGTGGATCTGAAAACGTCAACGGAAGGGAAACAAACGTCTCTAAACAAGCTGACAAACAGGAGATCCAAGGAGATGATTTAACCTCACGGGGACACAAGCTAGACAGTAGTGTATTAGTCATTAGGTGATTCATTTGGGTAAGCGGTGGGAATGTTTCTCAGTTAAAAGCGTGTACAAACAAATAAAACGCCCAGCAACACCAGGACGCTAACCCTGCATGTAGACCCACATAAAGGTTCCGAGGCCCGTCCTGCTGTACAGGGAAGCTGGACCGGAGCACAGATGCTACAGTAATATTAACCTACACCTGCTATATCCTCTGCTGCACAGGGCACCCTTTTCCCTACATAGGCGTACCATCTGGAATGCAGATCCAGATGATGTAGTGGCTGTCCAACCAGCTGCGGACATTCACAGCCCCTCAGGAGTACACAGGAAGAGCATTACCAAACTATTAAGACAGCGCTTGGCAATCCCACCAGAGCTGCACCAGACACTAGCAGGATGAATACACCCCATTCAGGCTGGAGGCATGTCTGGTATTCTCAATATGCTTCCACAAACACAGGTGTGGTGTGAAGACTGGGTCCGGAGAGAGAACACTGGATGTTTGTGTACTGTACTGGCCTAGGTTTTCCAGTAATAAGGTCTTCCTGGCGGGGGCTGGCAAAACATTATCGAGGTTCCATACGTTTGGGAAACATCTGCTGTGCTTCTGTGCTTCAGGCGTCTTTCTGTCGCAACTGAACCAGATACGATTTTTTCTTCTCATACCGATGTATTGCCATTTATCCATGTTCTTTTTACAGTGACAGTTGTATTATTTATAACAAATAAATATTTGAGTGTTGTCATGATTCAGGCCCACTTTCAATGGAAGCTCCATTGCAGATTAATACCATAGTTCTCAAGAATGACCACCCCGTACCCATCTAATGCAATGCTTTCAATAAGTAAGAAAGGTTTTAGCAAAGATGAGTTAGAGAAACAATACTGACCAAACTTGAAGTTTAATGAGTTCTGTTTGTGATTTACATTCTTGTGAATATAGGAAGGTGGGATAGGCAATGTAAAGTGTAACTATTGGATTCAGAACATGCAGCTAACAATAGGCCACCTTGAAAGGCTTTCTATTAAGCTAACATACATTAAGGTTTTTACATGGTATATAATCAGTTTCTACCTCTTCATTGTCAGTAGCCAATATCAAAAGCTGTTGAAGTGATGGAAAATACTGCGTTATCTTGTTGTTTCAGAAGCTTGTGCATTCAGTCCATATGTTGTGCATATTTTGGGATGTAGGCTTAGAAGCAGTTGTTAATACCTACAGGTACTAATTAAGATTCTCTTGTGGGGGAAATGCTAATGCATTTCTCATATGTTGCAGAACAATGTTTATATATGAGAAGTAAATTTATAAATGCCCTACAATTTATGCTAACTTCAATGTCCAGATGTGGTTAGATATTTATCTAATTTGTAGTATTTGTTACAATATTTCAGAAAGATTATAATACAAATTATATTTGTCAAGATCTAACCAGTAAAAGTTAATTGTAATAAATGCAAACAAATACAGTAATTATGCAAGCCTAAAATACAAAGCCTAAAACGCTACAGCATTAAAAAATGTCAAATAGATTAAAATGAAGTCATCTTTAAGATTGGATGTCCATTTTAGATTCTAACATCCATAACAAATGGTGTAACATCCCTAATGTGTGTTATGTTCTCTAACACAAAAATGGAAATGACAAGCTTTGACGTGTTGCCTTCTGTTAACATATACTGCTGCGGCGCTGGTTCGTAGCTCAGCCTACTGCTCTTTCAGCAAAATCTCTGTCCAATCATATAATTTGTTTTGAGTTTCAAACTCACTGTCTACCACAAAAATCTGTCCAATTGATCATGATCATCTATCGCACTATTGCTGCATTTCTCAAATAGGCAAAAATACCCAAGTTTTCTTTTATGGTTAAATTGTTTGGTTGCACAGTACTGCCAGTTAGGATACTATATATGGTGTTTATTCCTCCATTATCTGAAGTTGGGATTTTGCGTAGTAATGTAACATCTGTAATAGCCTAATCACCCTTTAAGGAAAAAGAGAATTTGGATCTGAACATATAACGTCCTGCTGCCAATTGTTTTAAACAAAATCCATTATTTTCACCACAGCTTTCTGTTCTGGAAATCACATTTGAAACTTCTGAATCATATTCCAGTGAAAATCTGAGCAAAGACATGGTCTGAAAACAAGAGACATGATCAGTATTAGAGGTAGCTTTAAAAAATGCTATATTGAGTTTAACTACTGTAAATCATTATTAAAACAAAATAAGAACTGACATGAAATTGATAGCATCTTTCTGTAAATTCCAGAGCTAAACAACGACTGATGGCAAATGAGTCTGCACATAATATCCCTTCAAAAAACTGGATTACTTAGCAATTACTGTATAAAGTCAGACTCTATGATAATTACAGCTTTTCACAATTTTTAAACCAAATCCCAGGCTTGGTTTGAGAGTCTGTGGTATTTCTTGAAGGCTTGCCACCAGCACACACGCACCCACCAACCCACCCACCCCTTGTTGGCCCATACACCCCCCCATTTGGCCGAATACACAACGGGGTTAGAACCATTAGCAAATAGATAACAACATCATGAACCTCTATAATCCACAACGATTGGGAGACAAAAGGCCTTACGAATCTGAGGAGTCGTTCTGATTATAAAAAGCATCAGATAGACCCAGACTCCAAACAAACAGTGCTAGAATAGGAAGGAATACACCCTCCCCAGAGCAGGACATCTTGACTTGTGTTTCCCCTTCAGTGCCGATGGCTCTTGGCCAAGCCAGTCTCCCTCTAGATCTATAAAAGGATCCCAAATGTACTGCTGAATTCTTTCAATTATACATGTTGGGTTGTAGGGCCTCTATGACATGTTTAGCAGTGCTCTCCAAAAACCATTTAAAAAATGTATCTCTAGCAGGGACAAACAAACCCCAGTGTTAAAAAGGACACAGCCTCTGAGCAACTTGCCTCCTGCTTGTTGAAGAGTAGAACTCATTGGTTTAACCCAAGTGACATGCGTTGACTGGACTCAAAATTCAAGATGGAAGATGGTGACCAGAATGGAAAATCTCAGAGCTCTAAACGAATAATCTATGAAGCTGTGTCAAACGTCATCGCCACAAGATATTTGACCCAGCAACAAGCACAGCCCTGCAAATACAGTACATTTAAAATTCCAGACAAGCTTAAGTGGACAGAGAAAAGGCAAGCCTCTAACTGCGCTGTCAAGAAGAGTAAAGAGAGAGAGACAAGGAAAAGTGAGCAAACCAGTATCAATATTGATGTAGCGTAGATCTGCCCCATTTCCCTGTCCCACGTTGGTCAGTCGATACAGACTAGTAGATAAAACAAAGATAAGCAATCTCCCTGCATATTGGGCTCAGATCACAGTACCTTCACATAGCCAGACAGCACTGATCATACCACACCAGCAGACAAGACACAATGAAAACGTGTTTCTTAAAAACATTGACAAAATAAGTCAGCGACACAAAAGAACACAAATCAAACATAATAGGTAGTATGTTAAACTGCAATATCACCTTACGTCAATCAGAAAAATTACTCTTTACAGTGACAAGCTGTAATATTATAATTCTGCCCTTTTGCGTATTAACCAAACTGAATGACATGTGGATTACGCCTTCTAAGTCTAACCCATCCGTTCCATTCAGACATTCACCTCTGACTCCATTGTCACCAAAAGGAAAACTAATGTCTGCCTAGAGCACACATACATAGTACAAAAGCATCTGGAAGTGGATGTTTTTTTTTTTTCAGGAAAGCTGTGGCCATACATGGGAGTTACACAATGCCAGAGACATTGAGCAGCAGTTACATTTATCAACACAGGGCAGGGAGGTTACATCTGTACAATGTTTTCTGACTACGTAAACAATGTTGTCTGTAAACCGTTACTTCATTTGAGATTCTATAAAATGTTCCATTAAGTTCCATTTCACACTAGGACCTAAAATCAGAGTAGCAATGATGGTTTTATCTACAGTTCAATTTAAACCACACAAACTAACAAAACCTCGTGGGCAGGAATGAATTGGCTAAATCTACAACCACAGATTATATTGTCAATAACATGCAATAATTAACGACACTAATCAAATATACCACCAAATATACCATGAGATCTCAGTCTAACAACCTACATAGCTTCATTATGCAGTTTTAACATCAGAATAGACAGCAGTCATCAAAAAGCTACAATACAGTACACACTGTTACAAATACAGTACATAGCATTCAGTAGATGCATAAACTTGCATTCCCTTCAGTCTCTGACAGACCTGTTCAATTGGGCTGAAATCCCCCACTCGTGAAAGTGAAACCTGGTAACCAAAGAGAAAATGCACAAAGCAGACGGCATGTCTACATCACAAAGTTTTCCCACTCACCGCCCAGCTGCTTAGCGCCTAGCTGCTTAACCATCACCAGGTTTTCACTGAGAACTTTCCATTTGCTAAGCTAATTGAGGCCGGGGAGCAGCCTGTATCAATGCTTAAATTACCATTTTCCTCCCTACCCAAGAAATTATATATTCAACAGGCTAGTGTTTATTTACTTTTCTCATTCAGGTTTTTTTTTAGCTCTTTTCACAGACCTGATGAACACATGAATCTTTGGGTGTCTTGATATGGTAGAAATAGTTTCCCACAATGCCATAGTTTGTGTAAGTTGTGGTACAAATACATTAAATACCTTCAGAGACAAACTGGTGGTGGTGATTTGACAAGGCATGTCCTTTCACTTCACACGTATTCTTTTGAAATAACTATTATTTCCTCCTTATTGACTTCCTTTCCTTTGTTGTGTTGTTGGTGATGATATGATGGTGAACAGCTCTAAATTTACATTAATGTTCGCCTTTTCACATAACCAAAAGATGGCTACTAAATACAGTGGCCAGTTGGTTAGAACTTTGGGCCAGTTCAAATCCTTGAGCTGAAAAGGTGATAAATAGGTTGTTATATGATTGAGCAAGGCACTTAACCACAGTTACACCTTTAGGTTGCTGTGGATAAATTCTGATAAATGACAAATATATAAATGTTTTAAAACAATGGTACAGTAAGGAGTGTTGTTTGAAATGCTGAATGGACTTGGTGGAGTAAAATCAGACCCAACATCATGAAACATCTGGCAGTCAACACTAAACTTACACAACCCTTTAAAATGACTTTGTGAAATCACCTTTACTAGACCACCTAGGTCGATTGCCTATAATATACTACTCCAAATGTAGAACCCACTCCCGTCAGTCAGCACTGAGCGCACATACCCACACGAATATGGAACCCACACAGCTACGCTATATATTAACCTTTAATAAAGCTGCTAGTTCCTGACAGAGATATATTGGATCCACTTTAAACCAGAGATGAAGGCACTTGCCTTTACTGCTTCATTGTTTGGGTTTGTACAACAGCCTCGGTTGGGAGGCTGGATCTAATTAACACATCGATGTGCCTTGCAGCTAACTGCAAAACTGCAGCTTCATTTCAAATATAGTAACAATTGATAATCTACGGTGTTAGACAAAGGTAGCAGAATACTGCAGTGTACTGGACAGAACATTTCACTATAGAGCAAAATAATCCTACACCTATAATGTGTAATATATCATCTACTGAAATGACACATCAGTAGTTGTCAAAATGTTTCTTTCAATATGAGGTCATCGGATCATGATTAAAAGTTACACTGTGTTATCAGTGTTTCAAGTCAGGTAACTGCGAGATACATTTAATCTGGTTTTCCAAAGGAACATTCAGACTAGTTGTACACGTCCTTTATTACAAGTTATATCAAAAGTACTACAATTACGAATTTGGATTTATACTTAACTACCACCAATTGTTGTTGTTTGTCTGAGTAAATAGCTGGTACTGTATCGGTGTGAAATATATTTGGCCAATTGATGAGAGCTATAGTAAACTAATGAAAATGAACGATAATCATAAAAAATAAATACAGAAATGTAACCGCATGTTACCGAACGTTCCATCAACTTTTCACGCATCATGTATATTTTCTAAATATGGAGCGGTAGCATTTAAAACATCGTCCAGAAAACTTTACTCACCGGTTCACTCATCAAACAGGTCGCCAAAGCAAGAGACAAGAGCATCCAAATGTTCATCATTATTCCTTTGGAAAAACCGTGGTAAAAGGTGACAAATAATAGTAGTTGCGCGGATAGAAAAAAAACGCTAATAGTTGTAAACACTTCAATGCCCGATTTTACCCTCGCAGTCGAAATACTCCAAGAACCTTCGATCCACAACCCCGTGTTCCTCCCAGTATGAAAGAGTTTATTTCCGTTTTCCTACTACTTTTCTACTGAAAGAAAACCGCAAACGCTACAGCTCAGAGGCCGTAACAGGAATTGATGCGCTCAGCTTGGAACGCAACATTCACCAAAAGCGGAAACTCGCGCAGGGCAGAAAACCAGGCAACTGGGAACGCTAATTGATTCAGTTACTTGGACGAGAAGAAGCATCCTTTACTTGAGGGGTACTGTAATAAAATAAAATACACCCGCTTTCGTTAAAAGACTGAGATTTTGACAGTATCTGTGGATGAATTATAACAGACCGTAGATAATCCACCGGGAATGAAAACATTCAGCAATGGCAGCCCCATCTAATTTTTTACACCAGTGCAGAAATTCTGGAGGCGGCACCACACCTCACAAAACATTGAAAGGTCTGCAATGTTTTTTTCATCAGTAGAAATACAGAATGAGGGAGTCTGTCAACATACAGTGTATTCTGTTGACTTAAAATCTAAGATCTAAATTTACAACACCCATATATTTAAGTTAAATAATGGGACAGGATCATACCTCAACGATATAATGCCAAGGATTATTTGATTACACCACTCACTGTACGAATATATATTTTTAATTGTAAGGGTTTGCTTCCCCCTGTTGGTGGAAGGAGCACAGGGGGCGTCGTGAAAAATGTGATGCGCGAAAAATTCATGTTTTATGCTGCATACATTTTTAAATAATCTTTTTTGCAGGTTTGGTATCAGTTGGGAAGTGATTAATTCAAACGTCAAAAACTGTGAACATTTAAATCCTAAAATAAATTGCCTGGTTTATCTTTTTGGTTTATTGAAAATGAATGTAAAATATATTTTTGGGATGTGGCCCATTAATATTTTATTAGAAAAAATAAAATACACTGGGGGAAAGATTCATCTTTCACCACAACAATGACCCAGAGCATACCACCAAAACAACACTGGTCTGGCTTCAGGACAAGTCTATGAAGGTGCTTCAGTGGCCCAGCCAAAGTCTGGACTGGAATGCTATTGAACATTTGTGGGGAGACCTGGAGATCAGTTAACTTGTGCTCATATAATTATGACAAACAACATGACAGTTATAAAGATTTTATAGATTCCACTAATAAATAAATACTACATCATTGTGTAGGTTAGACTTAAAGAACATAACTCAATTGCTCTTGGGTTTTAGTTCTTTTGAAGTTTCGATAGAACAAACAACTTTATCAGCTGTATAGTAAGGCAAACCCTTTTCAGAAGTGTTTTTTAGAGTGTTCTTGTTAGGGAGTAAAAGCAAATGTTTGGTGAAGGATCCCTGATTTCAGCATTTAAAGACAATAATATATCCATGACAATAAATGCATGAAATTCACCATAATAAAACACTGGCAAAAATGCATTACAAAAAAAAACACCATTCCTCTCCATGTGAGCAAAAGAATCAAATAAAAACAGTCTGTTTAGATTATTCCGTAGAGAACAAGAAACAATCATCTTATTCCACTCTTAAGCTCAGCTCCCTTGGAGTTCATTTGGTTTCTTTTCCAAACATTCGGGATCTAGGGAGAAGAAACAGATGGTGGTATAATAAAGTCAAAGAAACCATGAGAAGAATCTGAAGACAAAGATAGGCATGATGTCAGCAAAACCTACAGCACCCAGGGAAGAAGTGGGACATGACTGAGCAATACAGGTTTCCACACTACATATCAAATGGTCCTTTGTTACTGGTGCATATTTGTGTGTGAGACAACCATAAAAAGTAAACATAAAGCACCTGTAGAGGGACAGTTGGCTCCAGGTGTCGGCCCAGGAACGACAGCAACCTCCTCCAGATTAGCCCACTACCAAGAAACATGAAGCCTGTCACCAGCCAGAACACCTTGGGGTCCTGTGGGGAAGAAAACATCTCGTTAAATCTGGTTTGATCTCAGTGGACAGTCATCCTTCGCCTCAGGTTTCCCAACAATTCCTCTCATTTTTGCCTCCGCACATTTCGAGAGCACGTGTTCCCAGTTCACAGATTCAGAGAAAAATGTCCTATTTTCTGTCAAAATAAAGATTAAAGCATATCTATCATTCACCTCCTCAAACGTGGACTCCAAGTTCATCCCGAAGGCGACGCCCATAAGGCCAAATAGGGACAGGGAGAAGGTTCCCATGGTGAGCTGCAAGTTCAGACGCATCATCACGTTCCGGTGGCTGAGTGTGTTATGGCCAATGGGAAAAGAGGGTGACGGACGATGAGAAACTAAGCCGACCAACCAGAGCGGTTTACACAAATCAACCACATGAGAATAAGACAATGGCATCGTCAGCCGATGGAGGAACAGGCCGGCTCCCCAGAGAGCCTTGAGACACACCTAAGTACTGCTGACAAAATGCAACGATAAATGACATGGACCAAATCGTCAGTGTATGTCGCATGCAAGCGGCGTGACAGATTACACCATACATCGCCATTGCATGGGTCAGGGCACCGGGGTTCAGTAAACAGTACCTGTCCAGGTTAATGAAGATAATGCTCTCCGAGTCATCGATCAGACCCTTTAGCTCCCGGGTGGTGTTGCCCAGCTCTTCAGCTTGCATGAAGTAGTTTTCCAGCAGAAGCTCCATCTCCTCCGCGTGATCAATTCCCAGACTGCTCTCCTCACTGCCTCCAGAGACACACCAAGACCAAACTACATTACATGAGGGTCCTGCCGTACACGTCTGAAGCCTCCTAAACACATAGACACGCGTGCGGACACGCACCCACGCACACGGCAGCCAGTGCCCAGTTCGCAGTTCAGGGGTCCCTGCCAGACCCTGGCCCCTTCCCCAGCCCTGTGGACAGAACCATCAAACCCCTGGAGGCTAAGCCACTCCTCTACCCACAAGGAGATATTCAGATCCTCAAAAATGGGTATAACGGACAGTATAACAAAATAAATGATAATTCGACCTAATGGGCGTGTTGAAATGTCACCTACAATGCACAGGGGTCCGTCCACTTGGTGACGCAAAGCTCCTCGATCATCTCATCCTCATCTAGAATCTTTAACAGACTGTCCTTGAAGACCTTGATGTCTGTCTCCAACTCTGACAGGCTACAAAGAAAAAATTAGTACACGCTGTGAACTTTCCCAAAAATTAGATTTTTTCCCCAGATATTCTAACAGGGAGCACATTAACAGAATTTAAGACAGAGTTCAACCAGCCTACTGCAGGCGCTTTATAATTTAACAACCTCTGGTGTTTTTCTTCACCTTCAACGGAGGACTGGCTTTGATAAGATGAACTGAACTTTAGAATGAGCACCTGCTCCTTCTCAAGCTCTTCCACTCACTTCTTGCTGTTCTGCAACAGTACGTGCAGTTTGCTTCGATCTGCGGAGAGCAGTTTAGGATCCACCAGGGACTCGAGGATGTCCAGAATGACAGGCTGGACTTCATTCAGCCGAGCCTGCAGGGTGGTCACCTGCACAGAAACAAACATGAACCGTGGGCCCGATGGAACACCACCTGGACATGCAAACCACAGCATACCTACGTCCCTTTAAAAATTGCTTTGGCAGATTCTGACTGGATTGAACAGCGGTAAAGCAGTGACTCGGAGCAGCCCGTTTCATACCCTGTGCTGCAAAATGGCTTCCAGGGCACGGAACTCGAATGGCAGCGAATGGGTGACCAGCGCCCCATGATCCCCACTCAACTGCGGTGCCAACTCCAGGACCAGCCACCGCTCTAAGCCCAAACCGCGGAAATCCAACACCAACAGGCAGTTAGGGGTCACTACAGCCTTTAAGGCCTAAGGACACAGGAACACAAGGAGACACTGGTCAGCGTTGGAGGAACATCTTGTGGGATTTTCACAAACGTTAGGAACGGACAAAACCAAGCCAACCGTTGGTCTAACAGTTTCTTCAGTGAAACGAAGACTGTGACAGTTGAGCTTAGAGACAACCGACACTACTATTATGGATCCATGCTAATGAGACATATTACAAATCCCAACTAGGATATTCATACTTGCATTTTACTTTCACACAAACAACCACGGATCGAAATCCCTCCATTAGGTATAGCCGTATCATACTGTAGGATATGAATTGGAAGAACAAGTCCTGTTGAATGTTAAACCAGCTACCTCTATGCGAATGATGATGTTGTTGTTCCGAGCTGTGATGCTGGTGAGGTGTTGAAACCTCAGGTCTCTGGCCTGCAGACTCAGCTCTTGATACAGCTCCATTTTTTTTTTCTCTGAGGGTGTCAGATCAGGAATCAGAGGGAGGTCACAACAAAAATTTGGAATGCCAAGTTGTTAGTAGGGCAGTAAATGTTTGATTTCAAGCATGGTCCTTGTGAACATATAAAACTGCAGACATATAAATAATACACAAGCAAAGGAGGACTGTGACTACTGGACGCGTGTGGGTTCCAATACTACTTACCAAATGAGGTAACATTCCCATCTTTGTCAAATTTCATCTATGAGAAAAAAGCACAGTTGAGCATACATCAAGTTTCTTGTTGAATACCATAATACCACACAATCTCCCTCCAATGAAAGAAATTCATAGGTAGCGGACATATTGTTTAAAATTTTTAAAACTGCGTAAAATAAATCAACTTGACTTAAAATGCATTTTTGAGAAGACACAATTAAATTCTAGTTCATAACGTGTCAAGGCTGAATTGACGAATACTTGTTTATGCGAGAAATGCAATATGATTAGACAAACATTTGATTTATAAATATCTTGGTAGGTAATTATTTCCGGGTATGATTAACACATTCAAATTGAGCCACTTACGACAACAAATGCAGGAGCCACAGTGGAGAGGGATGCTTCAGTTACTCTATGGCGAATTACATTTGTTGCTGTGTAAAATGAAACATTGGATTAATAAATATCAACACGCGTATGTGTATGTTGCAGCTATAGTTACCGCGAAGACAGTAACAAGCTCATACCTACCAGGCTGGCATGATCGTAAAAATGTTGCTTTCCCCCTCGTCATCGACTGATGCATGGAGAGTTGGCATTTTAAACTTGATCTTGAACAATTCACAGTCCTGCAGGTAAAACCAATTGGAACGAACCTGCATTGAATTTCTTGGCTTCTCCAAAGGATACCAGCCCTTGTAAATGACTTAAAACATGCTTCCATTTTCTTAATAACACCAGCTCATTTAAGAAGCGTCCTTAGTTTAACTGCAGGTGATCAGATGCACTGCAGGGTATTTCAGTTTCATTCGGAAGTCCTCATTGAACTAGCTAGCTTTCGGAATAGTTAGCTACATAGTTAGGCTAGATATTTAGGTTTCAGTTTACAAATAAAGTAAGTCGGTGATTTCGGATTGGAGAAGTTACACAACCAATGCAGTACCCAGTCGGACGAAGACTATTAGCGAGCACATTGAAATATTTAGATAGCTAGTAATTTAGCTACCTACAATTAGCTACTCTAGCTAACCAACTTTTATGCTATAGCAACACGAGACTAGCTCGTTCTTTCTGTACCAACATCTGAACCTCTCGTAGAATCAAAAGAAAATCAAATAAGAAAAACGATTAACAGTCTAGTTGATTATACAGCTCAATCTTAAAGCCATTGGGTTTATTCCTCGTTTTCACCGGGCGGGAGCTATCTGAGTAGCCAAGCCTACTCAAGTACGACACTGGGCATGGGTATTGGTGTCAGAGAACACGTGCATGACCCTGAACCAGAGGTTGAAACCCATTTGAACTAATTAACTCAACAAGATTTTTTTTAAAGAATGGACCGTAGATTTTGGCAAGCAAAATCACAACATAGCCTTGAATATTTTCCAATGGATCAATGTTACTCGGGATAAATGCATTTAACTGAGAATTGTGTTTTCATTCTGGAGAACCAATCGTCACCCAACGTTTTACATGACGTTGAACAAGAAGGCGTTACCACAGCTTCATCAGCATCAGCACCATCGAACCTTGACTGAACCGTCAGCATTTTCCTGAGCTCCGACTCAATTCTGCTTTGCCGTTGGGAGGATGCCGAGGGAGATGCACCTTTTTTGACAAACTGTATAATTAGAAATATATATATATATTTACAGTGGTGTAGTTTCATGGAACCATATCGTCTGCTTTTGCTGTCAATATCCATCATTTGGATTTTTCTCTTTAAAAGATACATTTTATACAGTTAAAATGTTCCCTTCGTGCTATTCAAAGCCTACGAGTTCAAAAAATCTATTTAAGAGGACTTCTATAACAAAGCTATTACTTGGAGTGTTTGTCGTGTATATGTTGCACACCTGCTGGGTGATCTATGGCTTCCTATACACCAAGCCTTGCGACAGAGGTAAAGGAGACTGCATTTCTTCATACCTTGCAAAAAGACCCCATCTTCAGGTAATTAGGGGGTTTGGTCTTCCATATGCTGTAGACAACAGCAGCAAAATGTCTTTTTGTTAGATATAGGGTAGTTTTTTTGGTTGAATACTTAGCTATTGTGTTGTTCAGAGAATGCATTGCAATATGATTACTGTTGAATGATTGTCAGTTCAGGGCCCATACATATATATTTAATGCAATATATGTTAAACATCATATATATTATTCATTTTGATAGCTCAGCATTTTCTCCTGTTTAAAACCCGACGACACTGAACTCAATCTCATCATCAAGATAGATGACTTTGACATACATTCCAAATTTGAAAGGTAGGTCAAAGTGCCATTTAAATCTGCACTCATGTGGTGAAAAAATAGCATGTCAATTATAGTCAAGCTATCTACATTTTAAAGATGAGTTAATGGGCTATTTCCCAGGTCATACTTTTCATCAAAGTCCCATGAGCTGTGGTCAAAAGTTAGATAGATATATCTATAGGCAATAGTGTGGTATTTGGGTTGCATGTCTCTCACCTGTCACCATGCTTTTTAAATTAAGGGTGGTGAATGTATCCTTGCCACTGGCAACACGTAACAACGGGACCTTGCACACAGTGGTTTTTGTACACAAGTCTGGAGTGTCTCCCTTGAAGGACAGCCAACAGGTCCATCATGTTGCCCAACTCAGCTCATACATGGTTCCCAAAGATACACTGAGCTCACATATAGAACTCCTCAAAGTAAGAGAAGAAAATAATTCCCCTGTCCATCTTCCAGCCTGGTCTGACAAAATATCTGCTTTATTAACCATTCTGTTTGAGCCACCCATTTGTTTACCACTTTTCCACCTTTCACTGGTGTTGTGTTCCTCAGAAGCAAACTGCCACTGGTCCTCGAATAAGCAGACCAGTCTCTCACTGGCGTTCCCGTCTTGCACTGAACATGATGTCAGAAGACTTCACCTTCAACAGAGGGACCTTGCCAAGTGATGTCCGGCGTTACATGAGAGTGTAAGTCCAATACTCTATAAACAATACTGTGTGCGTGTGCGGTCGCAGGAGTGCAATAGAAGACTAAACCTTAGATGGCATAACCTTAATTACACCATGCAAAGCTATAGCTGCAAAAATGGTGAGAAATCTGTACTTTATCAATATCAGATATTCTTGTATTTTAGATTTGAGGAGAAAAACAGGATGATTTATCTCCCGCTTTTACACATTGATGAACTCAGTGTCAGGGTGAAGGACATGATGGTGAGCTGTCACTCTGACTTTACTCTCCGTTTTAAACTTGTCACTTTATTAAATGCCAAGAATATAATTACATATGCCACATGTGTTTTTTTTAGGAGATTAATGGCTCCTTAACACAACTACCTCTTACAATATCGTACGAAGGCCTATCGCTGAGGCAATTCCGTTTCTGGATCCACATGCAGGATGTAACGTTTTCTCTGAAACATTTTGGTGAGTTATTTGCCCTAGTGCTAAACTTAACTGTAGAGTTGGAGATTGTAGCAATGACGCCCTTTATCTACCTCCCCATAGTCACAATTGCTTGTGGATACCCTACTGTATGCATCCGGCAGTGGCCAACTAGTGCTGATTGCTCACTAGCATAATCTCAGTGACTTGTTGTGTATGGTATGTGATAGCATGTTAGCAGGACTTAGTCTGTCCCGGGGAAGTAGATGAAGGTCTTCGGTGCCAGAATCCCAAGTATCCCTTGAAAGGTAAAGTTAGCCCATTTCCACATAGCCTTACCTACAGTGTTTATATGTTTGCAACTGAACCGACTAAAACAGATTTTTACCAAATTTTACTTTGTAACAGAGTCAATGGATTGTTAAGTTTTGCTTAATCACTTGTACATTTTTTTTTTTTAAAGAAAGCATTTCAAAAGCATTGTCCAAAGTAAGACTGATGAGATATGACTTGGTTTTTCATTATGCATTGAGGTCGTCCATCAGCCAGCTGGTTTTCTGTTCTACCGCATCATTTTGGACCCACCTGGTGTCTTAAGCCTGATTGAGTCCCTGATTAGAGGGTTGCAATGAAAAAATGGAGTGGAACACCAATACAATTAATAATATATTCCTACATCTTTTGCTTTGTGCATTTTAGGGTTCACTGAGGTGAACATAGATGAAATCAAAGGCGTTCTTGTCGACACCAACTTGTACCTGTTGGCATTGACGGCCCTGGTGACCATGTTCCATGTGAGAGTTTTTATCAGAACAAACAAATTAAATAACAAATACCATTTCAAAGCATGTCAGCCATCTACACTTAGTTGTTTCTTTAATTGTTACAGTTCACATTGGAATTGCTGGCCTTTAAAAATGACATAAGCTTTTGGAGGAAGAAGAAAAGCATGGTGGGCATGTCTGGAAAAGCAGGTGAGAGTGGTATGGGAGTGGTCAAATATACATTCATAATGTCATACATATACCACATTCTTATGGATCCATGTTTTATGACAATTTAATGAATAAGGAAGGATAAGGCATAAGGCTTGGGCTGAATTATAAATGGTGCCCTATTCCCTTTGTAGTGTACCTTTTTAACTCGGGGAGTGCACTATGTAGGGCACAGGATACCATTAGGGATGAAGGAGATCAAGAACAGAGAGATCCATAGACAGGCCTCGGCATTACTCCAGCAGCCCTCTGACATGCGGACATCATCTCATCTGTGTCACATCAGTTCAATTGTCTGTATCTCTAATGCTCTCCCATTCCAGTGCTGTGGAGATGCTTCAGCACAGTTGTGATTTTCCTGAAAATTCTCGAGGAACGAAGCAGTTTGTTAGTACTTGTCCCTGTTGGAATAGGAGCCATTATTGAGGTACTTGATCTGACACAAATTACCAGGTTTGAAAGGATTTATAGTGGCAATGCCAAATCTCTTGTTTTTGAGTGTTTTTGACAGACTTGACATTAGCCCAGGACGGCAGGAGGTTCTGTGTTGCCTGCTGTTCTGTAATATGTAGTGGTAGGAGATGCTGCATATGTTAGACCTTTGAGTCATCCCACTTCTTAGTGACGTTTGAAACGTGATGTTCTTCTCACCCTGTAGCTATGGAAGGTCAAACAGGTGTACAAGATACAGCTTCAGTGGAGAACCTCAAGGTCTATATTTCATGTAAGTGTGTGATGACATGTTTCTTGTATTCATAATATTTTGTCATTGTGCGAATGGAGAAGGCCATGTCTTTACATGCTGTCAATCATTTTTATTAGGAAAAATATATATCTCTGTGTTCTCAAATGTATCTTTTAATGTCAAATTGTTGTTATTTCTTTCTTGAAAATTGTATTCAGGTTGGTAAATTTGATGAATCGGAGAGAAAGACGACACAACATGATAGACAGGTGCTTTGGGATTCCTAATTTTGGTTTCCTAATTACACTGGGACACTATACCAAACACACATGTATTTTCTAATGCAGCTCTTATTTTTCTAGGCAATGAAATGTCTGTCCTATTTAGTGTACCCTTTGTCTATTAGTGGAGCCATCTTCTCTCTGTTGTACCTGAGGTACAAAAGGTGAGACAATTCTGGAGTTTAATTACATTTAAAACACAAGCATATAGGTTTGACTGGGACATCTGTACTAAACATCTAATATTTGTATTTATTTAAACAGCTATTATTCATTGTTAATCAACAACCTCGTCAGTGGTAAGTTTTACACAAAACGCGTTTTGAATGTGATATAAAAACAAATACAGGTCCGGAAAAAACACTGCAGTTTTTTCTTTCCTTTCCAAAAAAGTTGAAAAGGATTTCAGTGAGGAACCGAAGGGTTCAAATGAAGAGACCACTGCAAATTAAACGCTTCTGTTCCACACTCAAAACCTTCCTTTTCAACTTTTTTGGAAAGAAAAGAAAAAGATGCAGTGGTCCCTTAATTTTTTCCAGAGCTGAATATTTTACACTAGCTTGGTCAGTCAGGGGCTGTGCTCCCTATGCATCTATCTGTGAAGTGTGTTAATAGCAGCTATTAGTCGGTAATATCAAATGTATTTTCCTGCAGGAATCTATGCTTTTGGATTCCTATCCATGGCACCACAGCTGTTCATTAACTTCAAGGTTAGCATTTTCTGGAAATCTACTGCATGTGTGTGTAAAATGTTATGGACTGACAAAAATGTTTGAATAGTTGTTCTTCTATTCCTTCTTCACTCTTGTTCCCACAGCTGAAGTCTGTGAGCCACTTGCAATGGAACGTCTTGATGTATAAAGTGAGTAGCAACACTAACCATTTTGAAACCCAGTTCACAGTTGTGGGAGTGTTCTGGAACATCTGCTAATTACAGGCATCCAGTTCTGTTCTGTTCATCTTCTTGTTGATGCTGTGGAGGCATTCCACTTTGCACACTGTTCCCTATAAGAGCGGTGGAAGAAGTACTGCATTAAGAAGGACTGCATACTGTGTATGGAATATTATACTGTATACGGAATGCAGTACATGGGAGGCATTCACAATTCTAATAAAGCCTTTTTGTTCCACTCATTTTGTTCAGGCGGTCAATACATTTGTCAACGATACCTTTGCCTTTATCTTCGGCACACACCCGTGCCACCAGCTCGCCTGCTTCAGGGATGACATTTTGTTTCTCATCTACCTTTACCAGAGGAGGTGGGTGAGCCTTTGTTCAGCTGGCATCGGTGATCTGAATACACTTTAGACGAGACCCCTGACTGACTGTCTAACGATACAGCTGCATTGTTGCGGCCAGGTGTCTAAATCCATACATTCATACAACACTGTCTCCCGTCACCATGTTGTCACTGGGTTCTGGTCAGAAGTTGAAAACATTGGAGTGTGTGGATATAGTGACTAATAAGATAATTTCCCCCCCTTTGAATTTTTCCCTTTCTACCGTTCAGGCTCTACTCCACAAACAAGTCCAGAGGTTGTGAATATGGATCAGGCCACCACAACCACAGGAAACTAAGAGCCCAGTGATGACTGAGTTTAACACAAGCAAACCAAGTTAAATGAGTGAAACATTCCTGCACATCCTGGCGTTGCAAACAGCGTGCAGGGACCTCAGACGGTGCATCTGGATTTGAATAAGCCTTTAATAAAGTGTATTATATGTTTGCAAGTAGAGAATACAGAGAACACACCCTGAAATGTTCATCATTGTCCACTTACATTTCAGTTAAGATTCTTTGTAATTACCATGACCAACATTGCACTAGATACGGCCAGCCAGTGTGAACCTTACTAAAGCATGAAGCTTCCCTTCTGGAACTGCACATAGTCTCCACATGGTTGTCAGCTCCTTGCTGTACTGTTGCCCGCTGGTTATTTTAGTACTCTTTTTATTTTTGTGAATAGTGAATGTGAGAATGAGGTAAATCAATGGCTTTTGACCATTGAAAATGGTTACACTGATTGGATAATGAACAAACAAACTACCGTTCAAAAGCTTAGGGTCACTTAGAAATGTGCTTGTTTTCTATGAAACCATAAATAAAATTTTACTCCATGCTTCCAGAAGCATCTCCCACTAGTTGGATTGGCTTGATGGGCACTTCTTATGTACCATACAGTCAAGCTTCCAAGGTGAGGTGGAGGCCGCCTGTTGCCCATGCCTGAACTAGATACTAATGTATTTGTCCTCTTGCTCAGTTGTGCGGGGCCTCCCATTCCTCTTTTTATTCTGGTTTGAGTCTGTTTGCTCAGATCTGTGAAGGGAGTAGTACACACAATTTTACGAGATTCTTTTACGTGTTTCTTGACAGTGTCTCATATGTAATGCCCTTCATTTCTTTGAACAAGAATAGATGTTTGAAAACCAAGACATTTAAAAAATAAGTGACCCCAAACTTTTGAATGCTAGTGTATAAGTTAGAAGTTTTTACTAATATCCATATGCCAGTCATATCCAAAATGTATGCAGTATGTATCTGACATTGAACATTTGAGCTGCACTGAATGCAATAATGCAGTTTTTGCACTTACATAATATGCACTTGTCAGGAATCCCCTTTACTAAGTTGAAATTAGGAAGATACTGTAAGAAATGTTTTGGGTTAATCACATATGTCCTCTTGGGTTTAAGGGAATTATTTTCCTTTTTGAAATGCCTGAATTTGATTAACTTTACAAATGTGCTATTAAATTATTTTCCTGTAATGATATTGCATTGTCATTATTCATTATTGAAGATTGTATTGTTAACCAGTATGTCCTTTGCTGGGATCTAACTTATGATTGCATAATTCTGTTTCTAACTAAATAAAACCTTCCAATTAAATGTGATAATTATCAATATATAGCAAATGAATGTAAACTTTATATTGGATGTTCAGTGGATATTGTGTTTTCTCCTGTCAATGGCTATTGAAATGATATATTCTGCACCAATGGAGAATGGACAACCCACACATATAACCATGTCAAAAAGTACACGCCATGTAAAGTTGTTTCTTATTTTACATATTTGGACAGCATATGCATCGTCCTTCTTCATGTAGACCAAGTTTGTTCAGTCTCTTTTAAACTGCTGACTAATGTACAAATGCACTTCAACATTTTGGCAAAATGTATATTTCGCTCCTCTATATGATGTGTTGCACATTTATTGAACTGGTCAACATACAGGAATTCTAATCAAGATGATTCCGTATGTGTTTCTCTTAAAAACATTTCAAACATTTATTAAGAGCAAGACTGAGCAAATATTGATGACAAACCCTAACCAAACTTCTCTTTCAAACACATGTTAGAATGACAAAACTTGGTTTCTATCTTCAGTAATCTATCCTAACAGGGTGGAAATGTGTGAGGAAGGCATACAGACTGATCTAATGAAACATTGAAAAATGTATTGAACCAAGACAAAGCATTTATTTAGATTGAGCTATTGTTTACCCACCTACAAAACAATGAAAGGGGCTTTTTAATAAGTAATGTCCCTGATTAAAAGCAGTTCTGGAAGGGTAAGTCAAATTTTTCCACAATGTTGTAAGGAAATATTTGGTCACTGCAGCTAAGAGGCGTAACCATTCTTTAAGTCAAAGGCGCAATTACCTTTTCACATGAGGCATTGTGTATTGCAGAACTTTCTTTAATAACTCCTAATTTTTTGTTTGTTCACTCAGGTTCCTTTAAGGGGGTTAGTTAAGGAGGTTGGAACGGGGTTTGTATCTGTCTGTCAGGAGACAGAAAGTTTTTGTTTTAATTGTATTTAACAAAAAGCAAGCCCAAACAAACAAAGCCTGGGGTACAGAAAGTCGCATCATCATACTTGTGCTGGATCTAAATAGTCCTTTGGACACCTTTTAGTCCGTTTGCTTTTTGTGATAATATATGCCAGATCAACACCCCTTGGGCAGTCGTCTTTTCACTTGAAAAAGTCAGTTATCGTCACCTATATTGATATTGTTTCAATGTCATTCACGAATGAAAGAAAAACAAACGTTTTTTGTGCCGTGAAATGAAATGGCTTTGGCAATATACAGGCCATCTTTAGTGTCACTAGCAATTGCTCATTACTTTTGGCAATTGCTCAATTACTAATCCAAGTAGTAAGTTAGTAGAAACTAGCAAGCCTATTACTGGCTAGTAAGCTGTTAAAACAGCCAAAGGCAAAAGCTAAAGATTTTATAGATGCTATTTGTGGTGGTGAAACGTTAGTCACCTTAACACAATGCTTAATGGTGCATAGAAAAATCATCAAACTGACCATGATGATACGTCACACAATGATCTAATGTCGAGATGCCAGACCGAGATGGGGCCAATGTGTCGCACTAAGGACACTGCCTCTCAAATGGGAGACACGGGTTCAAGTAGAGGGAACGGATGGAAAAATTGAGATGATTGTATTTCACAAAAGAGAACTAAATCATCCAGGATTTCATCAGAATGTGTCAAAAGAATATTTTATTACTCAATACATGCTAACGCACTCTGGTTGGTGAGTCATCCAATGTAGTAATTTATTAAGCTTTCAGTAATTTTGCCCAGATGATAGTAAGCCTGAGTTATGAGTTGACCTTGTGATAGAAAGTTTTCCTATTTAATTTACGCACACCCTTGGAGCCCATCAGATACACCAACACAGGACAGAAACACACCTCTTCCAATAATTCTGCTACTCACTCGCTTCCTTTCCAATGGTAAAAACAGTAATCATCAAACAAAGTAATTTTTATGTCTGAATTAGACTTAAAATATTTGAATGATAGGATTTGTCTCATCATGAATACGTGCATTATGATCAAGTATCCAAACTCAATGTATAGGTGGATTTTGATTATAGAAAATGATGTTTATGACTCCTCACTCTGTAATCTTTTCCATTATATGTTTGACAATTCCACTGCTTCCCAATGTTGTCTTTTGTTCAGGCGAGGCACTGCAATGCTATTCATGCAGTTCAACCCCTAAGGATGACTGTAATCAGAACTTTCAGACATGCCTACCTCCACAGGACACATGCATGACCACTGAGGATGTTGCTGGTAAGGAAATGGGGGTCATTTGCAGACTAACAATGCATTTCTTTAAGGCTGATAATGTGAGGAGTAGCCTGTACACACAGGGTACAACTCAGTATTATAAGTCACTGTAGCTACACTTTCAATGCAGTTTTTCCTGCGATCATTTGTCCACCACAAAGAATGGCTGAAATGATTAATTATATTTTCAATATGCACTAAGACTCTGAAGACATTAACATGACACAAAATCAACTAGTTGGATTACATTTACAATTGTTATCTCATGAAAAGTTATTTCAATTAATTCACAGTGGGGCAACAAACACTAACTCAAAGTGAATGTACCCTATAATGATCTTTATGTATGTGCCATTTGTTGATACAATAATTTATGTATGTACCATAAAATGCAAGTAAACATGATCACAGCATGGTTGTTTTATATTTCCTTAAAATTATTTTACCAAAGACAACAAATGCAGAACGAACATCACTCAGGCATGAATATCCAGAAGCAAAAACTGTAATCAGTCTAAAGAAATGATTGCCTATAAAAATATGTAAATGTGAAACCAACAGCATACACACATAAAACTGTTGACCGTAAAATTCGCATTGAGCATGATCAGAAATTGAAGAGGGACTGCTGTATCAAAGATGAAAAATGCGTTCCAACTTTGAGACTGCAGATTTGAAACTATTCTTATCGCCTGTTAGCCAGATGTAGCCGTTTAGAATGTTACAAACCCCACCAACCCCCACAGGAAAAGGCAGCAAAGACTGAAGGAGCATAAAGCCAAAACAGGAGTATGACATTTTGTAAAACCTCAAATACAAACTATAATAATATACCTCAAAATTGCTTTAAAAAACAGAGTTCCAAAGACACTGTTGGTGCTGCAAAGCCAGACGCACAGGGGCGAAGCCACACCCCCAGCACCCCTCCTTTCTTTGACTTCTCGAGTTGATTGAGTGACTTGAGAAGTGAGAGAAGTGTGTTTCCTATTTTTTGGATTATGCCCATTGTCATTGGTTTTTATTAAAAAGTGACAGAGTAAAAGAAAAAATTATAAAACGGTTTATGACAAATATTTTAGTTTTTGTGATAGGAAGTAAGAAGGTCATCGTGAAAGAGTGTGCTGGTTTAGCCGCCTGTCGAGGAGCTGCAGCTGGTGCAGGCCAAGATGCCACGGGAGACGGGAACGTGGTGACCTGCTGCAAGACGGAGCTGTGTAACAGCGAAATAAAGGCCACCGTCAAACCCAAGAGTGGGGCCACGGATATCCACATTCATACAGCTCTCCTGCTTCAACCGCACTGTCCTTTCCCTGATCAACAAACATTCATAGTAGCCCTAAATTGTCGCTATGTTTACTTGGCCTTAGAACGTTCAGTAACCTAGGCAACATATTAGCTAAGGTACAGCCTAGTTACAATGATGCCAAAGTATTTAGACAGTGGCACATGAAATGGTTTTATTTTGCTATGTACCCAAGCACAAATATAAAACAATGACTTTAAGAATAAGGTGAAGACTGAGGGGTACTATCATCCATTTTGATTGCAAAGTATCTAAATGAAAGCTCTTTCTGTTCTGTTTATGGAACCAAAAGTATTGGCACAAATGTAGGTCCCATATCCCGAGCATGTGTTGGATAGATCAAGAGTGTGAAGTGCTATATAGTGTCATTTTGCACAAATGCCTTGCTTTGTCATTGATCATTATTCACAATGAATTCAGGATGAACTGTTTTTGAAGCGTCCACATTAATGTCAAATTATTTACACAGCTATTATATATTTTGTTAACCATAGAAATTACAAGTGAAAATGAATCAAATGATTTAACCATTAAACACAGAATAATATGACAGTCATAACATACAGCAAATGCATCCAACATCACATGCTAAACATTGTCACTGTGGGCTTGGAATATTGGACCCGATCCAACATATGGCTGCTTAAGACAAGTATTGTACAATTGTCCAAATACTTTTGGTTCCCTAAAGTGGAGAGTCAATGTACAATATGCTGTAATTTCCAAATTACATAAAATATCCTCATAGTCTGAACTTAAAATCCAAAGTCCCGGTGTGCTGAGACAAATTTACAGCATTGCAGTCCAAATACTTTAGTGCCTTTATTACTTGTATTTGAATAGCCAGTAAGTATGAAAAAGTACTAAGATGCTCCATTTATGTTATTAGACTAGACCTTATGACCTCTTTTGATGTTAAATGGGCACTTGAGTAGATATACTGTGAGTGTCGATAATGCTGTTATGAATGCAAATAAAATTGGGGATTCAGCTAAATCATTCAGGAAAAATAAATAACATGCAAACTTCCCAATAACATACTATTACAGTCATGTACAGTATGAACGAATGGAAGAAATGTCACTGCTTTTTCTTCTTTGTTGTCGTTTTATTTCATTCTTTATTTTATCATGTTTAACAACGCAGATTGAGCCTAGAGAAAATATATACTGGTGGTTGTGATTATCCATTCATTTCTCTCGAGTTGTTGACACAAAGTGTTAACAATGAAACCTGTTAGATGTCATGTTCTCTTCTCTATGGAGACCCCAGTTCAGTTTCATCTTCTGCACTGTCTCCCATATGTCCACTGGGGAGGTACACTACATTTTGGAAATGTGTCTCCTGATTCTTTTGTTTCTGGGATTGTAGAAGTTCACAGTCAGTCAGCACAAAAAATATAGACAAATTAGACCCGTTTAAAAGGTTCCAAGTCTTTACAAAGTTCTGTGTTGGGCTATGAGGGTCCGAGGGGGAACAGCTCTGCCTGATGATGTACCAAGTCCCATGCATCGTGCCATTACTGTAGGAGCAGCGCCCTGTTCCAATTCCCCAAAAGGGCATCCGTTGTCCCTCATCCCATCCCATCCCATCCCAAGAAGAACCCCTGACCAGACATGAATGGCCAGTTGAAAGCACCTCTCCAGTAATAATTCAGTCATTTATCCAGCAGCAGCATTGAGTTCAGTCGGTTCATCCCACACTCCACCCAGGAACTAGTGGGGCGGCGGCCGGGCCTGGCCCATCATCTTCAGCCGGCTCTGGTCGATGACATCCAGAAGGTTTTTAGCGTCCACGGCCAGGGCGTGGGCCGCCGTCAGCATCTGTTTCTTGTAGTCCTGCTGCAGGCTGGTCATAACATACTGCTGGGCCAGCTTCATCTTGTTTATCAGCTCGGCCAGGTCAGAGTTCAGTAGCTTCTGGGCCATCTCCACCTGTAGGTGAAACATAACACAGTACTGTATTAAAACACAACAATACGCAAATCAGAGCGGAAAAACCCACACTTCCAAAAATAGTTGGGAAACTTTTTAAATGAAAAAAGGGAATGCAATGTGCAAATCATTTAAATCCAATATTCAATTGAAAATAGTACAACGACAACAACTTTCAAATGTTGAAACTGTGAAACGTTATGGTTTCTTGAAAAATATATCACCAAATATGATGCCAGCAACACGTTTCAAAAAAGTTGGGACAGAAGCAACAAAGGATTGGAGAAGTTGTATGATGCCAAAACAACAGTAACATGATTGGATATAAAAAGTACATCCCAGAGAGGATGAGTCTTTTAGAAGTAAAGATGGGGAGGGGCTCACCACTCTGTGAAAGACTGCACAGGAAAATTGTGCAACAATTTAAGAATAACATTTACGAAGAGTTTGGGGATATAATCATCTACAAATGGCCGTGATCTTCGGGCTCTCGGGCATTAAAAACAGACACAATTCTGTAGCGGACTTCACTGCATGGGTTCAGGGACGCTTCCCAAAACCATTTCCTGGGAATGCAGTAAATCAATGCATCCACAAATGCAAGTTAAAACCCTACCATGCAAAGAGGAAACCATAAATAAACAATATCCAGAAATGTCACTGGCCACTCTGGGCCCGAGCTCACTTAAGATGGAGTCAGGTGAAGTGTAAAACTGTCCTGTGGTCTGACAAATTAGAAATTATTCTTGGGGAAACTGGATGCTGTGTCTGACTAAAGAGGAGAGAGGCCATCCAGCTGGTTATCAGCACACAGTTCAAAAGCCAGCATCTGTGATGGTATGTGGGGTGCATTTGTGCATATGGCATAGGTGACCTTCACATCTCTGAAGGTACCGTTAATGCTGATCAATATATACAGGTTTTGGAGCAACATATGCTGCCATCCAGACAATGTCTTTTTCTGGAAGGCCTTGCTTATTTCAGTTAGACAATACCAAACCACATTCTGCACGTATTACAACAGCATGGCTCTGTAGTAAGAGTCCAGATGCAAACGGGGCCAGCTGCAGTCCAGACCTGTCACCCATTGAAAACATTTGGCCCATTATGAAATGAAAAATACGACAAAGGAGACCGCGAACTCTTGAGCAGCTGAAGCAAGAATGGGAAAACATTTCACTTTCAAAGCTACAGCAATTGGTTGCCGCAGTTCCTAAACGCTTGCAGAGCATTTTTAAAAGAAAAGGTGCTGCAACAAAGTGGTAAACATGACCCTGTCCCAAATGTTTTGGAACGTGCTACCGGCATCAAATTCAATAGGGGAAGGAATTTTTCCAAAACAATCACATTTCTCAGTTTCAACTTTGGACATGTTGTCTTTGTAATATTTTCAATTAAATACAGGGACAAAGGATCTGCACATCATTGCAGTCTGTTTTCATTTGCATTTTACGGGGCATCCCGACCTTTTGGAAACTGGGTTATACAAATACGTTTCAAGAACAATACACAAAGGACAATGGACACATGAACATGTACAAAAAGGTGGCAGGGTGCATATCTTCCAGTAAATACCATTTCAGGTAGCAATGTTGTAGTAGTTGATCGAATAGGATATGGCGTGAGGGGGCAGTTCAGCAGAGTATTAACGTACCTCTCGGTGTGTGCTAGCCGGAAGTAAAGTGATCGTTTCATCCACCGTGGCCAGGAGGGTCCTCAGCGCCAAACCCACATCCTTTAAAACAAATAAATGAACTCATATGAACTAACCCCATCAATCTGCTCTCCATGAAACAACCAGGGGGGAAAAAAAGACTGAGATTGAACATGACTGATTTACAGGGTGGTTACAGGAAGCTGTGTCTGTTCTACCTTGACCATTGGCACGTACTCCTCGGGAGGCGCCGGCTGAATTTTACTGGACATTTCTATGACAGCCTTCACCAGTCCGGTGACATTCTCATAGACCTTGTCATTGGAGCGGTCCAGGTTGGCAGTGGGGGGCGGGGTGATCTCCTGAGTCGGGAGCTAGATTTATCAACAAATGCATTGTGAACATGGATGCGGAAATAACAGGAAGGGTCAGTAGATCAATTCAATGTTCAACCTTTCATTTCTAACTTTGGCCAAAAGATGGCAGTGTTTACCATTAGTCAACAGTACAGTCATTCGTGGTAGTGAACAACAATGAAGAAAATGACAAGGGAATTGGAAAGTTCAGGGCTTAATGAAATATGAAGCATTATTGGAATTGCGGATCAAATGTAGAGAGGTTTATGTTAGAATTATGTCAGGATTTCCATGGTATGTGATTCATGTGGAATTCAGCATGATGCAGCATTCTTGTCCAAAGTGACAATAGCGCAAACATTCCATCTAGGAAAGACTCATTGGGTAATGTGTTCACGATTAACTGGGTTGTTTGAAATTATAAACGCCCAACCCACAGTATTACAGTCACACAGACCTGATTAAACACAACCAGCCTGTCCTAAGGATGGTACAGATGTAGTAAATTCAATGGAAGGAATGCATTAACATGAAAAGGTTGAAATGACAGACAAGTGAACGGACCCAATTGGCATTCTATTCAGAAAAGTTAAAAACCTTTACCGGGGATAATTATGTCCCACCCCCACAACAGCAAGACCCATAGCCGGCTTTTTGAATTTAAAGTAAGTAATGAGTGACGGTTATGTGAGATAAAAGGTTAGAGACACACACTCACAAACATACACACAGAGATCTCAGATTCACAGTGTTCTCTTACCCTCCAGGGCTAAGTTCAACAAGAGAAAGGCACAGAGGCAGAGGGACAGAAGAAGGAGAAATATTAATGCAACAAGCAAAATAAAACCATGCAACAACACAAGACAGCAACCTCAAGTTAAAATAGAAATACGTGGTTGTGTAGATCCCTAATAATCTCAGGAGGCACTGTGGCTCTATATTAGATAACAGTGACCATGCAACGTCCTGCTTCAGTAGTCTTCCCTTGGCCAAACATCCCACTGCTTCGCACAGAGTCCTGGAACAGGGATGACATTGTACTGGCTGCGCGGGGTCGCATCACATTTCAGCCAAAACGCAGTTAACCCCTCAGAATGTCTGCTGCATGTCCATGCCACCTTTTACACATTGCCTTAATCTTACTCTTGAAGAAACAACTACATTAGATGGGGTGGCCATCTATGTCCAATCAATCAGTCTCTGCAGGGGTTAATAAGACGGTGTGTACTAGATACTTACCCAGCCCGGTCTGACTGGTTGCTGTTCACATGTTATCTGTGCTGTTATTATGTCTGCTAGAGCTGAGGAGGAGCCCCAAACGGCACCCTGTTCCCTATATAATGCTCCACTTCTGGGCAGGGCCCAGGCGCACTACACAGGGGACAGGGGACCATTAGTGACACAGCCCTCCTAGGTCAGAGGTGGTTTGGTTACGCGACGTGAAGCTAACACTCCACATTGGGCGACGCCGACCCAGAAACGCAACGTAGCCATAGTCCTGAGGGGGTGAATACTTTTGAGAGCCACAATAAAGGTACCTTTCTGGGCATGTTCAATCAGAAATGGGGCCAGTCACTAGATTCGAGTTGTTGTTCTGGACCAAACACAATACCCACTGAGCCACTTCAACTGGTCAGTCACTGAGTTGTTGTATGTGTCTGGGTGTAAAGTGAGCAATAAAGACAGATTAATGTCCTCGACGCGGAACCAGAGGTTTTGATGCCTGGATATGTTGAATCAGCCTACCTTCACTCCGTCATTGTAACTGTCCACTGGGTTCAGGCTGGCCTGACTGCCCAGATGACTGGGTGCCCCGGGCCGAGGGGGCTTCTTTGGTGGAGCTGCATGTTCTGCGGAGAACGGCCAATGAGATGCGTGAACACAGTGTGTTATACATATGCATACATATACTCCTCTATGTATTCGCTAGGCCGCTAGTCACAACGTTGCTCCATCTAGTAAGCTGCTCCCAAAAAGAGTGCCTGCTACATGCCTGACATGCAAAACGAGCCCATAACCTTTATCCATACACCGTACATAGTACACCACAATATGCATGGATCTGTGCAGGCACACGACCAGTTATAAGCCACATAAGGACATAGAACCAATGCTTCTGTTATGAAGCTGTAGACACATTCCTATGAAATGTTATTATGGCAACACAAACGAACACAGGCCAAGCCTGTCAACGCAGTTAAGCCGTTTAAATGGCGGAGGAATGTGGCGAAGCAGCTGAGGGAACAACAGCAGGGGCCATCACTCAGAGCCTTCACAGTTACAGTACCACAGGGAAAAGTGAAAACAATAAGTGGTGCTAAAAACTGTAATTATGCGTGACACATTTGCCATGGCATTACCTGGTTGGCCTATGGGCTGGTAGATGTGCTGGTTTCCTGTCTGCACAAACAAACAAGTAGTTAAAATAAATATGTTGGACACAGTCTACCCCCCCCCCAAAGAAAATCCCACAGCATTCCAGAAGGCGTGTCTCGGGTGCTAGTGGCATTGTTTGACTCTCTTAGCCAACACTCAGAATACTCTCGCTGCTTGGAGACCCACGACAAACCAGACAACTGAAAACGACTAGTTTATATGACGGGCTGTCATTAAAAAGATCCCTTATTCTAGCTGCAGTACGTCCTTTCTGATCTGTAAGTCAATGTAATAGTTGATTGAATCTCACGCAGTAGCCGACCGTGTCAACTGAACTCTTCGGCTTCACCCTCTGCCTGAGACTCTGACAGCCATCTTTCTCTGAAGCAACACTATGGTTTGACAAATTGTAAAGTAGAGTGAGAAATGTGAGCACTGCAGCCGTAATGTGGTGGTGTTCTTAAGAGGGCACAGGAATGGAATGCCTGGGTGAGTTTGGCCTGAACCCAATCAATGATCCATGCAGAGAGAAAACACAGCTCTCAATACAGCTTAACATAATGCAACAGATCAATGAGGGAACAATGAGTCAATGAGGGAACAAATTTAAAAACAGAGGGATACTTATTCATCTCAGGTCAACACTGTATCCCAAAGTGGATTCAAAGAGCAAATCTCCCATGCTTTCCCACCATTTCCCTGTATCTTTCTGTATATTTAGAATGGTTGGTCCCCAGATGTTGTGTGTGAATCTGGTAGCCTCCTGACCCTTGACTTCCCCTCCTCCAGTTGAAGACAGATCCCCAGAGTGCTAATAGAAATATAAACAGCCTGGGGATGGAAACCTGCCTTAGGAATGCTCATGCAGTAAGTATTGCCTTCAGCACTGTAAACCAAGTCTGTGAATTTATCATTTTTTGAATGACTAAGAACACATCGATATTTTCAGAACAACCAGGGTTCAGATATTAGAACCAGCAAACTTCCATTTACTGGCCAATCATGTATATGGTCAAATGTAATAATGAATATAATCCATCCGTCAATATAAAGAACTTATAAATACATGAAGAATAGCGTGACTAATATAATCTAGAGTTTCTACCCACTGTGTGACTGACAAGTACCAGCTTATGCCTGATCCAAAACCCCAGGCTATAAGTGCCACAACAAGCAGAGACCGACAGAGACATTTAGGGAACAACCTTTTCTCTTTAATCCTTTTCAGAAAAACTAAACTCCAAATGGTAATCTGCAGGTTAGCAGGAGAGATAATGTCCTGTTTTTCCATCTGGAGAAACCAATTAAAGAGAACACTTACTGTGCCTTGAAGGCTGCAGTCATCCTGTTCAATGCTGCCTCTTGAATTCCTTGGATCTGGTTTCTAGTTGAGACAGACAGAGGGATACAACAGGTAAATGAATCAATCACGCCATCAAATAATACATGTATTAATTATCCACTAAATTAATAAACAAATTGAATTAACATCAGTAAAATCACATCAAAATAAATGTTACAACCATATAAATACAAAATGCAGCTTTGTAAACCCAGGACAAAACGAAACAACATATATTGAAATCTACAGCAGGCAGATTAGCAAATGAAACTTGTTCTCTGTGTAGCGCTCTCATTCAAAAGGAAAAGTTCAACTTGTACACAGCTCTCAAACCCCCAGAGCAGAAAATGAATTCCTGTTTGACCTGGTAAGAGATTAAAACCTTAGTCTCACCCCATCTGCCAACCAAGCAAATCGCATCAACCCCCCTCCCCCCCCCCAATTCCTCCCTCCTGGCCCAATGCTGTACCAGCTTTCCTAAGCAGGACTTGAAAACCTGCATCCTCTGGGCTGCTGTTCTCCTTTGGGTATACCAGTGCCTGGGAGCAGAGTATAAAACGGGCGGCGAGGAATTCCATCAACAGGATGAGAGAGTCAACAACTGTACTCCCGTTTCCTGCCAGATCAAGTCTATGTGCCGGTTGAGTGAATGACAGACACAGTGATCATGCAGACAGCCAGCGGTCTCTCCCGGCCTGCCTCTATCCCTCCTCTTCGCCCACCCTCTCTCCCTCTGCATTTTCCACTCTTTCCTCCTTGGTCCCACCTCTTCCTTCTCTCCACTGGTCCTTGTCTCCCTCCTCTTCTCGTCCCTCCCCTTAAATGAAATAAGTGTCTGTGGGTGTAAACTGCACTCAGCCTACTCAGCTTTCCAGTAAAGATCATTGGCTTTCACCAACGTGTGGGTCAAAAGTTTACTATACTTAGTGGTGCATAGAGGGAATAAACTATAATTACATAGGAATTTGCGGTAGACACACCTGAGCGAGCACACACACATGCACGCACACGCATGCACACACACACACGCGGGCGCACGCGCACACACACACACACACACACACACACACGCAAGCACATGCGCGCACACACACACGCGCGCACACACAACTTGATATAATAGTTCAAAAACAATCCTCATTTGGTTTTCCAAAGGACTGAAAAACACTACTGTCTTCGCTGAAAAGATCTTTGTTAAAAGTGAAAAATGATATGGGAAGTTGAATGAGGCACTCTGGGACCTATCTCTGAGATAATGACACAGTGCCATTTACATAGCTGGGAGCTATGAAGCCAATGCTAAACATAATGTACAGCATCGGTGCACAATTAACTCAAGGCAATCCAAGTAATGTCAATCCATATTTGCGAGACAATAGTGAAGTTGTTAGTAAACACAGGATTGAACTTGTACAATATAGGAATTGTAAAATGGTATCTAATGTGACTGATTCCATATAATGTTGACCCCTTTTCAATGTGAAAATTCTAAATAGTTGTAACCTGGCAAGATTAAGTCTGTTGGGGACCGGCTGAAATATGCAAATCTGCCGATATTGTGAGTGACGTGTTGCTTCACACACCACAATACAATGCAACTTACCGCACCTCATTTTGGCCTACTGTGTTAAAGACCAGGAACGACATGTGCAAATGTAAAACAATGTGTCTAATGGAAGGACTCCATTAAGCTCCGCATGAAGGCTACTGTAACGGAAACGTTATGGCATTTACTACATTGGTTTGTTGATCGGACAACATAAAAGCCCATTATGTTCAAACAGGCACTAAATATGTAGCTATTAAGCTGTGTCACAAGCTGTGTGCTTGTGAGTGTCTTTGTGTGTGTGTGTGTTTAAGCGTGTGCGAGTATGTGTTACCAAGAACCGTTCCTCCTGCTCCAGCCACCGCTGGTCCTCCTTCATTTGGTGCTGTTGCATCATCAGGTGTTCCATACTCTGCATGTCCTGAGTCCCCCTGTCCTGAGAAAGACACACAGAGAAGGAAGAAAGAAGGTGAATAAATGGAATCTGCTCCAGGGGCCCACCAGGGGTTTGCTCCAGGGGCCCACCAGGGGTCTGCTCCAGGGGCCCACCAGGGGTCTGCTCCAGGGGCCCACCAGGGGTCTGCTCCAGAGGCCCACCGCTGGCCCATGCCGTCATCCTCACCTCCTTGCTGGCGGACCACATGGGGAGGTCCGGCTGCCGGTGGTGGTTCCGGGAGTCGTGGGGGCCCTGGGGAGGGTACAGGCTGTTGGGCATGGAAGGCAGGCCATGGGGGCCTGGGTATCCAGCAACCTGGGAAGGAGAAGAGGCTTTGAGACTGGGTGACAGGGCACTAGTCCTCCCACAAACCGGATGTCCTTTATGTTGAGGCTGGCCAACGATGTGGGTCGTCTACATGGAGGTAACGGACCGGCTTGACTGACATACTTCAACACTCTCTCTTCCAAAATGCAAAGGCACGCGTCACAGCCTGATATAACGGTCACGGTGGCTGTACCTGGTAATGGTTGTGCTGACCCATATGCTGTGGGCTGGGGTAGAACCCGTCACTGGAGCGAGGGCTGGGGTACCCTGGTCTGCTGGGCTACGGAGAGTTACAGAGCTCGGTTACATTGGCTATCCTGTCCTTCGCTAGGTCAAATGTCGGTGGTGGTGGTGGTGGTGGGGGGGTTGATAGGCACACACACGCACACGCACACGCACACGCACACGCACACACACACAAACTCTAGATGTAAGTTGATTAAACAGAGTAAAAAAAAAAGGGAAACAACAAAAAAAGAGGCACAAAAAGCAGGCGGTTAGTTGAAAGGTTTCTACTGAAGAGTCCTGAGAGTTCTGGTGTTGGACATAATAGGGTTGATGAGTGGATATAGTGCAGGGTTAGAGAATTAGGGTGGACAGTAATCAATCTTCAAGTCAGGGTTAATTGTTGAAAGGAAGGCAGGCAACTCCTCATCTGAGCATCACACGGCCTCCTCACAGGTGGGGACATCTACCTGACACCCCCTCTCACAGCACGCTGCTCGAGGCCAAACCTCCCATGTGCAGAAGACAGTGAATAAAACACAACAGGCTGCAGGTTAAAGACACAGAATGAAGACATGGTGCACAGGAACATATGACACGATGTGCAACACACGGAGACCAAGAACGGCTACACAACACAGGAGATGCAGCCTATCAGAGGAAATCCTAGATGTAACATCAGGATGCCTTAAGATGACGACGGTGGACGGAAAAACAAATCACATTACGAACTACAAATGGGCAAGGGAAAAGCTTGCACGTTACAATAACAGTACAGAACACGTGGTGGTCTGAGTTCACCATCACTGTTCTCTACACAACGGCATGGCTGGGTTCCAAACTAATCCTTACACAGCACGCATAAGATGTCACAGTGTGGAATGACGTCACTATGTTCTATGACTCCGCAGTGCTCAGTGACTCCGCAGTGCTCAGTGACTCCGCAGTGCTCAGTGACTCCGCAGTGCTCAGTGACTCCGCAGTGCTCAGTGACTCCGCAGTGCTCAGTGACTCCGCAGTGCTCAGTGACTCCGCAGTGCTCAGTGACTCCGCAGTGCTCAGTGACTCCGCAGTGTTTGACAGTGTTGCCGCTTCAGTCCCCAAGGAAGGTGTCAGTTAGGTTATTGGCATATAGCTGGTTCAGGTCAAGGATTACACAAGCATCCAACCCAGGCTCAGGAAATGAATTGGCACTAATATGGGACAGTAATGTGTTGTAATTAATGCTGATAATGACAGTAATGTGTTGTATTTAATGCTGATAATGACAGTAATGTGTGGTAATTAATGCTGATAATGACAGTAATGTGTTGTATTTAATGCTGATAATGACAGTAATGTGTTGTAATTAATGCTGATAATGACAGTAATGTGTAGTAATTAATGCTGATAATGACAGTGATGTGTTGTAATTAATGTTGATAATGACAGTGATGTGTTGTAATTAATCTTGATAATGACAGTAATGTGTTGTAATTAATGTTGATAATGACAGTGCTGTGTTGTAATTAATGTTGATAATGACAGTAATGTGTTGTAATTAATGCTGATAATGACAGTAATGTGTTGTAATTAATGCTGATTATGACAGTAATGTGTTGTAATTAATGTTGATAATGACAGTTGTGTTGTAATTAATGCTGATAATAACAGTAATGTGTTGTAATTAATGCTGATAATAACAGTAATGTGTTGTAATTAATGCTGATTATGACAGTAATGTGTTGTAATTAATGTTGATAATGACAGTTATGTGTTGTAATTAATGCTGATAATAACAGTAATGTGTTGTAATTAATTCTGATAATAACAGTAATGTATTGTAATTAATGCTGATAATAACAGTCATGTTTTGTATTTAATACTGTTCACACTGTGTCCTGTCACACCTGTCTGGAGGGGTTAGTGGGTCAGCTGTCTGTGATTCTGGGTGGCAGGCCTGCTGGTCACTGTGGAGGTGGGGGGTATTGAAGGGGCTCCTCCAGGGCTGCACAGTGGGGGGCCCTGAGCAGGGGCAAGCGGGCAGTGATGGTTAGCACAGGAAGAGCTGAGCGCTAAAGCTTTGAGGTACAGGCTATGGGCACCGACAGGCATACATGAGTAATGCTCTGCTGCATGGACAGCTGGGGAGGTGCGCTCGGAAAACAGACCGAACAAAGTATTATGACATACTGTAGAAAGACAGACAGGCAGTCAGAAGGACACAGACAGACAGTCAGAAGGACACAGACAGACAGTCAGAAGGACACAGACAGGCAGTCAGAAGGACACAGACAGGCAGTCAGAAGGACACAGACAGGCAGTCAGAAGGACACAGACAGGAAGTCAGAAGGACACAGACAGGAAGTCAGAAGGACACAGACAGGCAGTCAGAAGGACACAGACAGGCAGTCAGAAGGACACAGACAGGCAGAAGCAACCGAGGCACAAAAACCAAATGTTGGTTCAAATGTATTTAAGCATGTGTTAACATATTTTCATATAGTTATTCGTAATGATCTAGCGGAAATGTTTGAATATATTTAAAATATATTTACAAATAACTGTTCAATGTACATCGCAACTGAAGAAAAGTCAATTCACAAAAACATCCCACAATTTGTTCTTTACAATAAAGGTGATCTGAATACTCAGCGAAAAATACACGTGAAAGTAATTGCGCCGTCCTTCCTAACATTTGACCCCAGGTGCGACCGAGGGACCGTGAGGAATGACAAGACAAAGACCCCCATAGTGGAAGCACAATGAACAGATTGAGACAGGATGAAGTGAAGCCAGCCGGCTCGTAATGTAAACAGTGAGGAGCCAGTGGGTGGAGGGAGCCTGGAGCCGGGTTGCCAGTACGGGAGAGGAGCAGCAATGCCAGCCAGGATGTGAGTCACCTCATTAACAACCAACGGAGATGTAAAACGTGATCCGCAATTTTATAGAAGACAACCACCGGACCTCCATCTAACAGTCATCATGCATAGTGATCTCAGAATGAGGAAAAAGGGTGGCTGTATACAAATCAGTTCGCTCGCATCAACCAACAATGCTGTATTTGTCCATGGTGGAGACTTGGGGTTAGGTACAGATAAGCAGCATAGCTACACTCACAGCAAAAATAAAATATTACAAAACAATTGTGAGGCAGTTGCGGTCTAATGCTCCTTCTCAAACGGTGCTGAGCTGTTCTATAAAGAGTTTCCGCACGTCCTCGGGCGACTTAACGTCCTGCAATGTGACCAGCCAGAAGTGTGGCTGACTTGGCAGGTGTTGATGACGACGCCTGTCGCCACCTTCAGTCAGTGCGTGTGTGCGTGGGCGTGCGTGGAAGTTCTTACTTTAGGCGGTGCTTCGTCGGTCCCCCCTGACTCCCAGGACACGTTGACCTGTCGTCTCATCTCCATGCGTGTCCTCTCCTTCTGCTGGAGCTTCTCCTCTTCCAGGATCAGGCTGCAGAGGCACAACAGACCAGCGACCAGGGGTTAACCCAGCACAGTGCAAGGATGCCAACGGTTACACGCGGGCTACACACGCACGGCCGATGCCCTCCACGGGTCGGCACGGACCGTCTCAGACGGTTTCCCTGTTCTGTTAAGCTGCAGAGAGCGGGCGACAGCGAGGCTTTCAGACAACACAGCTAAGCTCTATGACCTTCTCCTGTAGCCCGAGTGCAAACCAAATGGCACCCTATTCTCAACGCACCTCAGTCAAATGTGGTGCACCGCATAGGGAATAGGGCGCCATTTGGGACAAACTGCACCACATAGGGAATAGGGAGCCATTTGGAACACACAGCACCACATAGGGAATAGGGAGCCATTTGGGACACACTGCACCGCATAGGGAATAGGGAGCCATTTGGAACACACTGCACCGCATATGGAATAGGGCGCCATTTGGGATACAATGCACAGCATAGGGAGCCATTTGGGACACACGGCACCGCATAGGGAATAGGGAGCCATTTGGGAAACACTGCACCGCATAGGGAATAGGGCGCCATTTGGGACACCCACCAGGCAGTAATCACCCAGGACCTTGACGGGATACCGAGCAGGGAAGGCTGACAGCAGTCTGGACCCAGACAGGTTCTGCTACAGTCCTTTAATACCTCCGGTCCGTAACACATGGAAACACTCTGGACAACTAAAGGGAAAACCCTTGGAACACTTAAAAGTCCGCAATAACCATTAAGAGAAATACTATTTATAGAGGCTGAATTTGAGGAGGGGCGTGTCTACTGTACTGTACAGTGCTGACTGCACATACCCTTCAATGTCCAATGTCTCTAATCCCATATTCACAGGCAATGTCACAGGCAATGTCACAGGCAATGTCACAGGCAATGTCACAGGCAATGTCACAGGCAATGTCTGCTCTAACAGAAAACAATCATATTAAAACATACAGTACGGATGAGCGGGGAAGTGAGAGCTCCACAATACTCAGTGGACAAAGACCCAAATACAGAGAACACACTATTTCCACTGAGTCTCTCAATCTCCCTCTTTATCGCTCTCTTTACCTCACCCTCCCGCCCTTCCTCTCTTCTTCTCTACCTCCCCTATCTCCCTTTCTGTCGGTCTGTCTGTCCATGCGCAGTGTGTGTGTGAGCAACTGTAAATGACACAAAACAATAAGACTGGGACCACCTGTCCTGGTCATTCTCCAGAACGCTGACCTGACCAGGCAAAGTAAAGGACATTCATCAAAAACCATTTGCCACATTTGACAGACAGCTCTAAATAAGACATTCTTATGAACTGCTCCCTGACAAAGGGTTGTGTAAAGTATTACTAGCTGCTGGCAAGTTGACACATTTTAGTGTCTGACAGAATTGTAAGAGAAGAAAAAATGACAACAGTATTTTAATGAAAGCACATAAGTACCATGTCATATGATCTTCCAAATACATGTATGTACTCAGTAATGTCCCTGGCAATGTATTGTGATGTACAGTACCTGAATCAGAGGCATCACTCCACATGCGCTTAAAGAACACTTCACAAGGACAAAGTCCACTGACTGAGTCACAATGAAAAGGGAGAGTGAAAAGCTAGGAAAAACACCTGTTACCTTTTAACAAACGGCGTTCAGTTTCTGCTCGAGTTCACACAGGAAAGGGAGTTCACATCTTTTCAGATAATCCATTAGGGGACAGACATCCAGTATGTGCGACACAATCAGCACAGCATCCCAGGGAGACCACCAGGATAGGAGCCCAGTCAGTGTAAGAGTGCTCAGTAGAGGACTGAGCTGGGAACTACCCCACAGACTTGTCTGAGGTCAGCTGCCTCCTCTCTCCTTCCTCCTCACTGTGTAGGGGAGTGTTGCACCTGGCAGCTGTCCTCTGGGTACACTGCAGGAGGGAGGCTTGATAAAGGGTGGTCGCTGGACTGAAGCTCTCCCCCTCATGGAGCGGTCAGTCCAAAGAAGACGGTGCCGGTCAGCACTGTAGTAGTAGTAGTGCTGTCTGGCTGCAGTAGTGCTGTCTGGCTGCCGGGCTGGCAGGGAAAGACGTGACCGAACAGACAGGCTCAGGACAGAAAGTAAGTCCGGCTCAGAGGCATGGCATGTAGTGTTTCGTTTCGACAGCCCTCTTTTCCATGGAACGTTCTAATAACGTCCCCTCCCTGCTCAGAGTACAGAAGTCTCCTCTAATAGCAGTGCCCTAGCCAATGCACAACCTGCATTATAACAGTGAACTGGTTTCACAATTACACAACTGACTTCCAAGCAGCAGCTATTCAGTGCTTCAGCACCATATTCAGGGAAAATTACAGATCTTAACAGGCAGCAAAATAAGCACCAACAAGAGAGAGTCACGTTCGTTAGGACTGGATTTGGGGAGATTTTGTCTGTGTAATAAAGTATGATAGAGAGATAGTGTGGGAGTGTTTGTGACACAATAGAGGAGACTGTAATACTGTATCTGCCAGTCACACAAACACAAACACACACATCCACACACACGTTTGTACAGCTAACCTCATGGGGACCAGAAAATAGAAATTGCATGCTCCCTTGCCCTAATCTTAACCCTAAACCTAACCTTAATGCATACACTTTACCACGGTGTAATGCCTAATCTTAACCCTAAACTTAAGCCAGAAATTGACTTTTGCCTGGCGAAAGGTCCCCATGAGTCAAATATTTTCTGGTTTTACTATACTCATTTGGGCCATTTGGTCCCCATCAGTATAGTTAGACCTAAAACACACACACAGCACTCTCTACAGCCTAATTTATATTATAATGATGTAAAACAAGCCTGAAACAACTAACCCCATGTTAAACAAATTTTTAGAATCTGGCTTTTGGCACAAATGGAATTAAGGGTCCAAATATTGACCTGGTTTCCAGGACACGGCGGTCTCCGCCATGCCCCTGTAGCACCAGAACATTACCAGTGTGGTGGATGTCAAACAGGCGCGTATACATTGGAAGTGTGACTCATGCCGAACGTTGAACAGCGTAATAAAAGCACAGCCCTGTTATTTTCCCACAAGTCATTTCTGTGTAAACCAAGAGAGCTGTGATGAGGGCCGGCATGGCTGCCCAAACAGACATTGCAGCCGGGCATAATAGCACTGTGTCCCAAATAACTAGTTCCCTACAGAATGCCCTACTTTGGAGCCCGCTATGGAATATAGGCAGCCATTTGGAATGTGACACCTGATGGAAAAGCCCCAGACTCCTGCCAGTCATGGTGCGAAACGATGACGTCATGTCCCTCAGGGTATCTTACCTGGACATCTGACGGCCAAGGAACACAAGTGTAAGCATGCATAGATGTTCTGATCCCACTGTATTATGACTAAAAACACTACCGTGTCAATGAAGGGAAGCATTCCAGGATCACGGTAGAGGGGATGTCAGAGCCAGTCACCAGGGTAGGATGTCTGTTTAGACTTTCTGGGAATAAATAGCTTAAATCCCCTCTTTGACCATCAGAAAAAAGGGAAAATTATCATCTCAACCAAACACACAGGTATATGGACCTAGTTCTGACTCCCTAACAGAGACACAGGTATATGGACCTAGTTCTGACTCCCTAACAGAGACACAGGTATATGGCCCTAGTTCTGACTCCCTAACAGAGACACAGGTATATGGACCTAGTTCTGACTCCCTAACAGAGACACAGGTATATGGACCTAGTTCTGAATCCCTAACAGAGACACAGGTATATGGACCTAGTTCTGAATCCCTCACAGACACACAGGTACATGGACCTAGTTCTGAATCCCTCACAGACACACAGGTACATGGACCTAGTTCTGAATCCCTCACAGACACACAAGTATATGGACCTAGTTCTGACTCCCTCACAGACACACAGGTATATGGACCTAGTTCTGAATCCCTCACAGACACACAGGTACATGGACCTAGTTCTGAATCCCTCACAGACACACA
>JACXGJ010002628.1:0-63149 GCA_016801105.1 Esox niger | reverse complement strand
TATATATATATATATATATATATATATATATATATATATATATATATATATATATATATATATATATATATATATATATATATATATATATATATATATATATATATATATATATATATATATATATATATACATATATATATATATATCATAACTTGGAACATTTAAAATGTTTCCACCGTCTGTCTTCAGTGAGCTGCTCCATTTAACCAGCTGTTTTGAGCTGCACACTCTCTATTTATAGCTATTCATAGGCTACAGCTTCTTGTGATAAATATTCAGCATCATAAACAAACAGCTTCAGGATGTATTTATTTTAATTAGATTAGCTTGATAATGACCATGAGTCCTATATTGTTTCTATAGCCTTCTAACATAATGAGCATAGAGCAGGGGAATCCCTACTTTATTGCTGTGGTGTGCAGTTGTTGAGAAAAGCTAATTGTTCGCAAGTTTCACAGATTGTAGCTGCTGTTCTCCTCACATTTTAATTAGACCACCCAAAAAACATTGTTAACGGTGCTTTGGTTGTCTCGCAATGTCTCTGGTCAAGGTTGGGTGTTACTCCACACAGCTACAATGATGCACTTTCATGCTAAGTTTACAACCACATATTGGAGCTCAACTGATGTTTTGAACAATCTTAAAATAATTGACTTTGTTTTGTGCACAAACATCACAACAACTCTAACCTAAACTTTAATATAAGCCTAATATACAAACTTTTTCTATGTATTTATAGGTCTTGAAATTAAGACCTAATTCCTAAAGTATTTTGTGAAATTATTAATTTTGCACATGGTTTCTTTTGCACATGGAGTGTTATCTCAACTAATTCCACTCTTACATATAGCTCCGGAAGAAATTAAGAGACCACTGCACCTTTTTCTTCCTTTCCAAAAAACAAAATAGGAATGTTTTGAGTGAGGAACAGAATCGTTAAAATTAAGAGGCCACTGCGAATTGAACACTTCTGTTCCTCACTCAAAACCTTCCTTTTCAACTTTTTTGGAAAGCAATGAAAAAGGTGCAGTGATCTCAACATTTTTGGCGGAGCTGTATGTATCATGCCAGATCACATTCAGATTGATGGCTTAGAAAATTGTGAAGCTACATTTTAAGGAAACATGAGTCACTCCATGGCCATAGGCAATGCAGCACTTCATTCATGTATTTATTATTGAGCATAGAGTACATTCCTGTATTTCATGTTATTTTTGTGAGTTACAGGTTCACCATGTAGAATCCCGCCTGTAACATTTACAAGACTGAAATGTAAACATCAGCACACTTGTCTCCTCCACTTCTGACACTGAATGAATTTTAGTTAGTCAAGTGTAGTTCACTGCAGAGTGGAGCAAGTATATTCATTGATTTGGGTGATTTTCAGAAAATATCCCGTGTCCATTAGAGGAAGTTATGTGGTCATTTATTTTGTATTCAAAATAATTTCCCTGGAAAAATATTGATTCACATTTTTGAATATTAATAACATTTTGATCTTACACCTGCAACTGAATGTTTTATCTATGGGGCTACCAAGCATTTTTCCATTTTCCATTTTACTTTTGGCTCTGTATTATGACTAGTATTTTGATTTGAAATGAAATAGAAAACAAATAACATGTTTTATCTATGTGTGCTAGCATTTTGAAAGGTTAAATACTGTATATGTCGACAACCTGTTCGTCAAAGGACCAGTAGGTCACGCCCTGCCTATGCCCCGAGCCATTTCTGCGCTGGGCTGGGGGCCATAGTCAAGAACTGACAGAAAGAAATGCCTGTAGGCATCTCCACAATTGCTTTTATTGTCCCTCCTATTGGGGATCCTATTTTAGTTCAGTTCTTGTCCACACCTGGTGTGGAGTATTGTTTGTGCTTGCTGCTCTTTTGGAATTTGGTTGCTGCTTTGTTTTGCTTTTCCTTTTCACCATATTAAAACATGGATTACTACAACCACGTCTATGTGCCTGTATCTTGCCTCCACAACCGTGACACATTATATGTATTACATTAAAAAGAAAAATTCAGATTTCTATATTGCTTCACATGTGAGAGTTAAGCCAGGAATCATCAGTATTGATTGATCTGAGGTATAGCGTGTTAGACATTGGTAATTCCATATTCAGCATTTCTTAATGAATGTCCTTAATGCAGTATTTGTAAACATATGCTCGTTCCGTCAAAAAGACACATTGTCTATGTTGTAAGACTAAATCCAGGCCATAATCCTATCTTTCCCTGTTTCCAGTCTCTCTGTCACTTTTTACATTTGACATGTCTTTCTCCATGTGTTCCAGTTTTTTTGTTCTAACTTTATATTGATTGTTTACATTCTACAAGCGTCTTGAATGTAAAGCAAATGTTGAACAACACTGCTCAAAAAATGTAATCATCACAGTATCTATCCCTATAAGCGATTGTGAATCAATGTCACCTGTTTTGGTGCAAATGAATGTGACAACAGGTGCACTGGAGAGGCACCAGCAAGACAACATGCAAAAAGGAAATGGTTTTGCAGGTTGTGGCCACAGACAATTGCTCTCTTTCTCATCCTTGACTGACTCTTCTCATGTTTTGCTACTGTTCTTGTCACTACTGGTAACTTGAGGCAGTACCTGCAGACCATTCAGGTTGCACAGGTAGTCCATCTCCTCAAGGATGGCTAATCCATATGTGCTGTCGCAAGAAGGTTTGCTGTGTCTCCCAATACAATCTCAAGAGGATGGAGGAGATACCAGGAGATGTGCCGTTACACAAGGAGAGCTGGACAGGGCTGTAGAGAGGCATCAACCCAGCAGAAGGACCGGTAGCTGCTCCTTTGTGTGAGGAAAAGCAGGAGGAGCATGCCAAAGTCCTACAATATGACCTCCAGTGGTCATACCTCAAGCTTCTGACCAAGATGTCAGAAACAGACTCCATGAGAGTTGCATGAGGGCCCGATGTCCTCTAGTGGGACCTGTGCTCTCAGCCAAGCACCGTGCAGCTTTGTTGGCATTTATCAGAGAACACCAGTATTGGCATGTCTGCCATTGGCGCCCCGTTCGCTTCACAGATGAGAGCAGGTCCACACTGAGCACATGACACACGTGAAAGTGTCTGGAGATGCTGGGGTGAATGTTATGCTGTCTGCAACCTCATCCAGCATGACCGGTTTGGCGGTGGGTCAGTAATGTTCTGGGGAGGCATATCCTTGGAGTGTTGGGCGTCGCACAGACCTCCACATGCTAGCCAACGGCACCTTGATGGCCGTTGGGTACCAGGAGGAAATCCACAGACCGATCATCAGACCTTATGCTGGTGCAGTGGGCCCTGGGACTTCCTGGTGCAGGACAATGCCCGGCCTCATGTGGCCAGAGTGTGTAGGCAGTTCCTGGATGACGAAGACATTGCTGCCATAGACTGGCCCTCCCATTCCCCAGACCTGAATCCAATTGAGAACCTTTGAGACGTTACAACTGTGCTCCTACGTTGCATGGTCAAGTTGCCATAAAGAAGCCTTTACTGCACCAATGCCACAAATAAGCCTGGTTACAATATGCCTGATACGCCTCACAGCTTCTGCCACACTGTAATTTTGAGTGACGAGAGCCAAAAGAGAGCTTTGTGGTCACAACCATAAGTGCTATGTTTGGAGAGGGGTCAACAAGGACTATAGTGAAAAGAATGACCATCTCCACTGTGAAGCATGGCAGTGACTCACTGATGTTTTGGGTGTGTGTTAAAATGGCATGGGGAATCTTGTGAAAATTGATGGCAAGATGAATGTAGCATTTTATCAGAAAATACTGTCAAATAATTTGCATTAATCTGCATGAAAGCCTGGCATGGGACGCTCCTGGACTTTCCAGGACGACAGTTTTCCAAGCACAAGGTCAAGTAGACCATCCAGTGGGTACAGCAGAAAAAGGTTAATGTTGTGGAGTGGCCATTACAGTCTCCTGACCTAATATCATCAAGCCACTCTGGGGAGAATTCAAATGTCACCAAAGACTTTGCATGACCTGGATGAATAGGCAGCTATACCACCTGTAAGAATTGCACGGTGCATACAGGCATGTGGGGGCCATACACACTACTAAGTCACACTGTGTTGGAACAGACTGTGATTTCAATTGTTTACTTTGATTTTCATTGTGAGTTTGAATCCAGCCCTCAATCGGTTGATGATTTTGGATTTCATTGTCACGTCATTTTGTTTTCAACAAATTTCACTATGTACAGTCAAGATTTTGATATTTAATATATTTCTATATTGGGTCTCGATGAAAGATATACACTTTGTGCATTGTATATTTGCTGCTCTGGGCCTTTGTCCCCTTTTTTAAAATATGTAAATCACTTCTATTTATTAGATGTTTCATCTCTCATTGTCTTTTCTGCAAGCAAACAGTGGTAACAGGGGCAATTTGTTGTCTGCCTTGCTCCCCTCTTTCTATATCCCTTTCAGCATTCACCTTTAAAGATCGACTGCAAATAGTGTAGAGTAATGGAACAATAGCTCAAATGTTGCAGCTGCTACTTAAGGTTGTTTTTGCAGGCCTAAGAGAGGAAGTAAATGTTTTTTTACATTTTGCCCCTTTCTGTGCTTTATTTCATTCCCCTAACCATTTTGGACATTGATTGAAACCATTGATCCATAACTGAACCATTATTTCAAAACCAGAAGAACTGTTTCATTTGTTTTATGTTTAGATCATTTCTTTCCAAGTCTCACAAGATATCTGACAATTTGTACAGTACATGGAATGTATCTGTCACTCAAAGTTCTTATTTCATTATCTGAACCAGCAGCTTCAGTCATTCCCTGCATGTGTATAGGCTACCTACCCCTCCCCCGCAAAAAGATCTATACTATCCTACTGATGTGTTGGATTAAGGTATGGGATAGAGGTGAATTCAAGAATTTCTGTCAGATTGTTTCACACACTGAAATTAAAATGGTCATACAGCTGCTGGTCACATAATTAGAATATCATATAAAAGTTGATTTATTTCAGTAATTCCAATTATATGACCAGCACCTGTAGTTCATTTTGGTTAAACAAGCATTACAAACTCCAGCTAACTTCAGCCACCACGTCTGACTGCATGTTTATTTTTTTATCCCCAAGGAAACTTTGAGACATGAAAAAGTGACATTCTTCTTTAAGCGTATATTTGTTATTATGTTTCACAAAGTATTTTTATACTACAAAAGATAATCCATGTTCCTTTTTTGGTGCCATTTAAGAGTTGTTTGCTAACGTGCATGTCTTGAGTCCTACACTTGATTTTCAATGAGGCAGGCTAGCTAGGTTGTATATTAAATAGCAATCATTACATCACTACATAGCAAGCTGCTCCTTCATTGTTTATCATTTAACTCAAAATATTTTATATACACTGTGTATTCTGTACATAAAATATTCAGAGCTAAATTAAACCAATGATCATATCACATCAAAAATAGTTTGGAACAATTAAAAAACTGGTTTTGGAGTGTTTTAAATCATGCTTAGACACATTTTCCTAATGGATTGCAGGGGCCATGCTAATTTGACATCCAATTTTCACTTCAAACTGCTAGTGTGTACAAGGCTTCATTTTCGAATGTTGGTAGTTCTGTATGGAAACGCAATTATTCAATGAACCCTTTGAGCCCTTCCATGTTTTTGGGGAGTTCAGGTAAAGGGAGGTTCTTTCATCTTTTATTGATAATTGAAATGCAGGGTCGGTAGCTCATATGGTTCTTTACAGTTCAGAGAAGGGTTCTTTTCATCTTTTAGTGGCAGGGCGGTGGCTCATTAGAATATTTTGGGGTGTTGTTTGCTCATAGCACTTTGTGCAGCACTGAGGGGGGAGGTCACTCCAGTTTATCTACTCTGTTGTGTTGTTATTCGAATTTAATTATAACCAGTTACTGCTGACTAAATCAGTGGTTCTGATTTATAAACATTTTTGTTACAGATTTAATAAACCTGAAATTCAACTTGTGAATCACAGATAATAACTATGGAACCTTAAACATTTTCTTTCTAGAACCGTTCTCCATTAATTGAAAGCAGAACAATTTTTGGTGGTATATTTCTTGTTGTTGTTTTTGGTTATTTGTAGATATTCAACACATAATAATAACCCACAATGTCCAATACAAGTGACAAATTATCTTTCTATATTTTTATGCATATATTTATTAAAACAATATATTTTGTGATGTAGGCTACGGGTGAGAATGTATATGCTAATAGGGAAGATTCATATGCTAACAACGACAAACAGCATTGGCTCTGGCAGATACTGAGGTTCTCAAAGGCCTGGTGGTAGAAATATTACAGATCTGCAAATACAAAAAGTGCAATTTAATCCGTTTCCATTGGGTGGAGGACAATTTATGGCCTACTTTAGCCTATTTTAAAAAGGTTCCTAGAAAGACTGCATGGTTCTACTCTGAAAGGAAGGAAATTATGTCATCTGCTACACGAATATTTCTGAGAGACACAAGTTGATTTCCCATCTGACTGGTGATAAGTTGGTCTCAAAACTATTTGTTTGTAAAAGGCAAATTGTATGCATATAATTTAAGATTCTGTGTGCAGAATTGAGATCTACAAATGGTCTTCAGGTATTTGTAAATCTTTTTTATTTGTGGGAATTGAATGTGTATTTTTGTGCTCACAGATTGCACATTTCTGTATGGATTGTCAATGTTTTCATACAGAGTTTGAATGTAAGCATGGATTGTCAATGTATCCACACAGACTGTCATTCTCTTCATGCTGATAACACATATATGCACAGATTGTCTATTTGTTCACACAAATAATATTGAGACATATCTAGTCCCATATTTTTGTACTATGCTATTAAATTGTGACAAAACTTTGTGAATAATGTCCCACAGTTGAGGGCTGCCATTTTCTAAATTAGGTTTATTTACACAAGAAAATACACATTTAGCCCTTGTCTTTGACTATGAAGCTTGGGATTAGATATTCAAGGTCTTGCAAATGTCAGTAAGTACTGGTAAATCACTTATTAAGAAGTGGATAATTCGGGGAGGTCTTGATACCCAGCCAAGGTCAGGTAAACTAAGAAAGCTTTCAACCAAAACTGCCAGAAGAATTGTTCAGGATACAATGAAAAACCCACAGACAACCTCAGGAGAAATACAGGCTGCTCTGGAAAAAGACAGTGTGGTTGTGTCAAAGAGCACAATGTGACGATACTTGAACAAAATGAGCTGCATGGTCATGTTGCCAGAAAGAAGATTTTACTGCACCAATGCCTGGTTACAATATGCCTGACAACTCTTTGACACACCTCACAACTTCTAGCACACAAAAATAGAGCTTTATGGTCACAACCATAAGCATTATGTTTAGAGAGGGGTCAACAAGGCCTATAGTGAACAGAATACCATCCCCACTGTGAAGAATGGTGGTGGCTCACTAATGTGAACTCTAAAGGCATGGGGAATCTTCATGGCAAGATTAATGCTGCATGTTATCAGCAAATGCTGGCAGACAATTTGCATTCTTCTACACAAAAGCCTGGCATGGCACACTCTTGCACTTTCCACCACGACAGTGACCATAACCACAAGGCCAAGTTGACCCTCCGGTAATTACAGCAGGAAAAGGTGAAGGTTCTGGATCGGCCAGTTCTCCTGACCTTAATATCATCGGGCCACTTTGGGGAGATCTCAAACGTGCGCTTAATGCACGAAGACCAAAGACTTTGCATGACGTGGAGGCATTTTGCCAAGACGAATTGGCAGCTATACCTTTTTCATCTTCATCCCTTTATACATTGTCGGGTCGCAGGGGCAGCAGCTCCAGCAGGGGATCCCAAACTTCCCTTACCCAGGCTACATTTGCCAGCTCCGACTGGGGGATCCCGAGGCGTTCCCAGGCAAGTGTCGAAATATTATCTCTCCACCTAATCCTGGGCCTACCCCGAGGTCTCCTCCCAGCTGGATGTGCTTGGAACACCTACCTAGGTAGACATCCTGGGGCATCCTTACCAGATGCCCGAACCACCTCAACTGGCTCCTTTCAATGCAAAGGAGCAGCGGCTGTACTCCGAGTTCCTCATGGATGACTGAGCTTCTCACCCTATCTCTAAGGGGGACGCCAGCCACCCTTCTGTGAAAACTCATATCAGCTGCTTGTACCCGCGAACTAGTTCTTTCGGTCATGACCCAGCCTTCATGACCATAGGTGAGGGTAGGAATGAAAATTGACCGGTATATCGAAAGCTTTGCCATCCGGCTCAGCAATCTTTACGTCACAACGGTGCGGTAAAGCAAATGCAATACTGCTCCCGCTGCTCCGATTCTCCAGCCAATCTCCAGCTCCATTCAAGAGATACTAGAACCCCGAGATACTTGAACTCCCTTACTTGGGATAAAACCTCATTCCCTACCCATAGGAGGCAGCTATACCATGTTCAAGAATTCAAATTCTCCCGATTTATTCCCCTGCCGAAACTCTCCACTGCAAAGGAGATGGCGGCCATATTGGTAAAAGATGTGTTCTGTGTCTTCGGCCTCCCCACTGACGTGGTATCTGACTGGGGTCCTCAATTCACCTCAGCATTATGGAAGTCGTTCTGCCTCGCCATCGGCGCAACAGTCAGCCTCTCCTCCGGTTTTCACCCCCAAACCAATGGTCAAGCCAAAAGAGCCAACCAGGCCCTAGAGACCACCCTCCGATGTCTGGTCTCCACCAACCCGACTACCTGGTCCGCCCAAATCCCCTTCTTCCTCCTCCTCCATGCCCACCTTCTCCGCGGATAATCGATGGGGTGCCTGCCTACACCGTGTGGCGCATTCTGGACTCCAGGCACCGGGGTCATGGTTTCCAGTACTTGGTGGACTGGGAGGGCTACGGACCAGAGTTTGAATCCAGTGAGGGCAACAATGTTTATTACTTTTAATTGTGGGCCAGCTGAAATAGGTTAGTAGTATGCATCCGTGCATGCTTTTTGGGTTTTACTGTATAGGTTTTATCAAGAAAGCGTTGGCAATAAAAAAGTAGGTAATTGTCACCTATTTTGAAAGTTATTGCATCAATGTATCATTCAGAAATGATAGAAAAATGCTAGCAATTGCTCAATTCTTATGACTATTCCGATTAGCAGGTTAGTAGATTTTAGCAAGCCTATTACTGGCTAATAAGCTATTAAAACAGCCAAAGCCACATAGTTAATAGATGCTATTTGTGGTGGAGAAAAACTTATTAAGAAACGTTTGTCAGTTTAACACTGTGCTTAACACAATGCTAATGAGTGGGCAAATGTATAACACATGGGTGTAGTGGTTTAAGATGCAGCCTCTCACGTGGGAGACCTGAGGCTGAATCCAATGAGGGCAACAATGTTTATTACTTTTAATTGTGGGCCAGCTGACCTAGGCTTGCCTGGTATAGTGAATCGTGGCTTGACCACTTTAAACATGTTTCTGGACCCTGCATTCTCTACCACTGAGAAGGGTCTCATCTGGCGCTATGAATTTTGCTATTGCTGCAGTGATTTCTTTAGCCCTACCAGAATCATCTGCATATTGCTAATTGAAGGCTGTGGGGAGAAGTGGTTGCCCATTGGTTGCCATTGCATTTTTTTACCTGGTCCCACCGATTGGCACTTTGAGGTGATGTTGATGCGAATGTTCATGTTATTCGTATTGCCTTGAGTAGGCTACCATCAATAAACAGAGCCTACATGTTGTAGATGTTTTATCCACCACTTGGTGGTAATCGCCATTATAGTTTACAGGGAGACCAAAATGTTCCCAGATGGCAGACCTTAATGATACTGGGACGTCTTCTAGTTCTGACTTGACAATGCTTGGCATGTTGCTCCTTTGCATTTAGCCAACTGCTAATTCCTTCAAAAGCTAATTGCTACTAAGGCGGTCTCTCAGCCCTGTTCTTGTTGGAGTGAAATAACTGATGAGCGAAGCTGCAAAACCAAAAACCTTTCTTTTTTTAAGACCACTTTATTATTATGTGGATATTTTTCCCAAGATAATTTATATACTATTGGTTTATGTAATAATCACACTGCTTCCGTCAGCTTGCCCATGGTGCAGCCTGGTACCATGTGTTCTCAGAGTAAGCGATTGTTGACATGCTGTATGCTGCTTGCTGTTACCTACCTTGCCAACAGCCAAACTTTTTTGAATTTTCACCACATACAGTAATCTAATTGGTTACATTCTTTTTTACATGTTTGCCAATCTACTGACATTTTACCCAACATTTCTACACCGAGACTATTTAGACATAACAAACAGACCTACTAGACTCTGGACTTCTTAAGCCAAGTGCCTTCTCATTGTAATTGTTGTAATTTCAACATGGAGAACTGTCATCTTCAGGTGAAGATAGCAGTGTTAAAAGGCCCAGCTTCAGATGCAAATTTTAAACAAAGAATTTGTTAGTGTAGAAACTAAAAAAATAGTGTCTGTGTCACCAGGAAAACTCAATAGTGTTGTCAGCCCCTGCAGCCAGGTAAGAACTTTCTCTAGGTCACTGTGAAGAAATGCTGCCAACCCGTTAAACCAGTGTCAACAGAGATTTTCAACAGGTTTTCCCCACAGGAGTCAGAATCAAGGCCCGAGTCGTTTTTGGAGGGGAATGATCGGCGGGTATTTTCTACTGGTGGCCCGGAAAACCAGAAAACTCTAGTCATTGCCAACTCCATTACCTGCAGTATTAGTCTAAAGAATCAACCGGCCACCTCACACAGTTTACCGGGGGGCAGAGTAACCGACGTAGCTGCAAATATGATAACTGGCTCTCTTTCATTGACACTCCCTGAAATCTCCCTGAAAGCTAACCAGGCTGATAAATTGTTTTTCATAGCTAATATTTACATCAATTTTTGGCGATTTCAATATTCATTTGGAAAAGTCCAATGACCCTTCAAAAGGCCTTTGAAGCCATAACTGACTCAAAGGGTTTTGTCCAACATGTCTCAGGTCAAACACACTGCCACAATCATACCTTAGATTTAGTCCTGTCATGAGAAAAATATATTGTACTGTAGATCTAATAATGATTGCCCATAATCCTGGAATATCAGATCACACTGTCTTATTAAATTACAGAAACACACTTGCACCCCACACAATAACTTTTAAAAGGCATAATATAAATTCTCAGACTATATATAGATTTCTTGATATTCTTTCAGGCTCACTCATTGATGATATCAATGATGAGTAAAGAAATTAGCAAATGATCTAATCGAGGATCTAAACTCAACTCTGATTTTTTTTTTGATATGATTGCACCATTAAAAACAAAAGAAATATGCAACAAGAAACTCACTCCCTGGTACACAGACAATACACAGACAATACTAGAGCACTCAAGCAAGCTTCCAGAACATTGGAGCGAAAATGACACTGCCAAGTTGGGAGCATTTAGACTAGCCTGGAGAGACAGTACGTACGCTACAATACCAAAAAGCAGTCACATTTGCTCAATCAGCTTATTGCTCTTACCTGATTGAGGTGAACAAAATCCCAAATTTCTCATTGATACACTTGCAAAAAAGCAATGGTCAACAAGTGAAGTGGGTCTTCCCTTTAGCAGTAATGAACACATTAACTTATTTGTTGAAAAGATCATTACTATTAGAAAACAAATAACTGTCTCCTTAAAGTGGTATAGTTCTCAAAATCTCAGCTCTCCTGAGAATGCCCAGAACTTCCCACACCTGGTATTAATGGGGACACTTTCTTGACCCTGTATTGCTCGACACATTCACTAAATTAGCAATAAGTTCTAAACCCACAAATTCCAACAAAAGTATTTAAGGAGCTACCTCCTGTACAAGGTTAACCGATGTTGAACTTAATTAATGGCTCCCTATCCTATGGATGTGTACCAAGTTCACAAAAAATAGCAGAAATAAAGCCTGATATATTCAACAATTATAGGCCAATATCAAATCTCCCATTGCCCTCAAAAATCTTGAAAAATAAGTAACAATTATGAAATGTTCCAGTCCATATTCAGATCCCATTACAGCACTGAGAATGCAGTTGTGAAGGTGCAAAATTACCTTCTAATGGATTGAGACAAAGGTTCCTCATCCACCCTGTTGTTTCTTGATCTTAGTGGTGCCTTTGACATTATTGATTACTCCCTTTTCTTAGAGAGTTTGGAAACCAAAATTGGGCTACGTGGAAACATTGTAGCCTGGTTAAAACCAGATTTTTCCTGGGATACTGATATGTACTGCTGGAGATAATACACAACTGGAGATGAAAAAAATGCTATTGATTAGGTACATTATGCACAGTGGATGTTAATCCAATGTATAACATGATCTCATGAATATCTTTTGTTGTTTTGTACTAAGAACTTCAGAGGATGTACTGCACAGATAAAAGAGAAACTTGTCAAAGACTTCAAGAAAACCAGTAGCATAATAAAGGCTGCAGGAGGCACAAGGTGGACCAAACCACCATTGCCCTTAGGGCAATTATAGTAGAGGTATGTACAGTTTAGTGGAAAACCATGCAAACAACTTGATGTGTATTTGTTTTTATCTCCTGTAGCTTTTTTTTTATGTATGATGCCTTCAGTCACTTAGTATTAATAACAACATTACTAAGGATTTTTGTACTACAAAAAATGTAAAACATGATTTGTCTTCTGGGCTATCATCAACTTTTCAGGACAAGCACAGTACTAAGAGATTTTTCTGTTATGTCTTCTTTAGAACATTATTTTCACACACTGCTGACATCATAGTGTATGTAAAATATGATTTCAATAACATTTTAAGTTTAATTATAAAAATGTAATGATCATAGTTGTTGTTTTTTGTTACTGAACACACTATTGTCAGTGACAAGTCCAGAAGTTGTATACTAAACAGCACTTTTCATTGAAATTCTGTACAGGTCGAGATTGCTTCTGAGGGGGATTACTTTGGGACTCCCCATTTATACCGAGATGGACAGAGGCTGTGTGGTTACACAGAATTTCAATGGACAGCACACTGGACCTGCAAAACAATATTTGGGATATGAAGAGGAACTCTGATTTAACTTCTGATTTAAAAAAACATATAAAAAACGTTCGGCTAGTGGTGGTTGTCGTTTTTAATATTATTTGATTGTTTTTTTTTTTAAATTATAGCTGGCAGATGTGTTTTTTGAAGGTCAATATATCTCTGTCCAAAAGGTGCACATGTCAAGATTTGTGTTTGATTAATTCTGTCACGTCCTGGCTAGGCCCCTAGCCATCTTTACACTTGCTGGGGCCATAGTCAGGTCGTGGATTGATAATGCAGATTGATAATTAAAAAATCATACAATGTGATTTTCTGGATTTTTGTTTTAGATTCCGTTTCTCATAGTTGAAGTGTACCTATGATAAAAATTACAGACCTCTACATGATTTGTAAGTAGGAAAACCTGCAAAATCAGCTGTGTATAATATACGTGTTCTCCCCACTGTATGTAATGGAGTATTAAATGTTAATTTACAACATATTTATTTCTTGTTCGTCAGGTATTATTAAGAAATTGACTAGTTTTAATGTGTTTTTCCACAATTATTTCCACTAATGGATCTTATTTGTATCTACATTTGGAAACAACATATACAATATTTGGGGGATTTGCATGTTGGACCCCTATCGAAATGTGAGCCAGGCACCTTTGGATATCCACATTTTAAAGTGCACCTTCTAATGTTAACTTTTAATAGTCCTCAACAACAGTCACATTTGACAAACTCATATTTATTAAGCCTACCGGTTTAATTCGTCAGCTTCTCACTTTCAATGCAACTACATAATAGTACTGTGGAGCACCTTTGATCCTGCATTCTGGAGAAGAAATACATACATTTGGGTGTCTATTTTCAAGGAGAAGCAGATGGGGATGTAGGTCACTCAATAGATAAGTGCTTTCTGTGGCTTGATTTCATAACACACATTGAGACTCAATTCATACATTTATGATTGACGCCAACAAGACTTTTGGTTTGGCAAGAACCGTTTGCCCAAAGCATGTGTTGGCACAGTGAAACGTTAGGCAATGCAGAGAAATGTGCCTCATCTCCTTTCAGTTCTTTCTTAAATATTTAATTATGTGAGTGCTTGCAATAAAATACTTAGTCACTTAGTCACTAAATACTAAGTCACAATAACCACAAGCAGGATGAAGACTGAAAATTATATAATTTCAAAATAGCTTTTATATCACCTGTCTGTTTACAAGGAGTTATGGAGTTGTGTTGAAGTGTATGCTTGTTATGTAACAAAAGAACATCTGTTTATCTGTACACAGGAAGTCACGTTCATTTAAAGCACAACAGCAAATATCCAATGGGTTATATGTATTCTGTTTGGGATGCCTATAAAGGTGAGGACTGTGATAGAAATTTGACAGGACAACTGGAAGTTTCTTTGAGAGATGAGATCGAGTAAGATTGAGATTGTAAGGCATCGTGTATGAACAAGACTATAAAATACTGCAATAAATAATTGAATTAGTCTCTCCCCTGGTGATCAGGTATGACCAGGGGAAAATTATTTCAACCACTATACAAAACGGTTGATTTCTAACAGTAGTAAAGTACTTTGTTCATATAAATACACATAACATCTAAATTGTTCTTATATAACTACCCATTCCTACCCTGCACTTTCATTCTTGCTACTACGTAGTTACATCGGAATGACACTGTAAGTAATGGGCTGTAATTTGAAGGGTTACCAAACTGTGTAAGTGGACCCGGTGTGTATATATTCTTTGGTTCGCAGAGCGTATCGATCCGTGCACCATAGACCCTGTACTGCACGGTTCGATACAACTGTTTCACCCCTAATGCATTTACATCCTCTTGATTCTCTCTGCTATTGCACACTGGCCCCTGCCAATTTCTGTGCATTTTCTGGCATTTTCTCAATTTAGTTATCCAGTTTTGCCTCTTGGGAATCATTTTATTTTGAAGACTGATATCTTAATATAAAGAGAGTATGAATTCTGCATAACATTATGAATAAATCAGTACTGTAGACTATATTACGATCAGTGAAAATAAATGAGTTCAACATTTTTGCTTGTTGAGTCTTTGTTCTCACAACTGATAAAGGTATACCCAAACACATGTTATAGAATTTGTTTTGATCAGTTCTGTACATGAAAAAACTACACAGCCCATATACAATCAATAACAGCAAAGTAATGTTACACAGAGCCAGTTGCAAATTCAGTGTTTTGTTGCAGATGGCTCTATCATAATTGGGAAGACATTTCTGTATCCTGAAATAATGTAACATATATCTACCATTGATATTTTAACCTTGCTTGAACATACAGGTAAATGAGACAATGTCCACAACAGAGGACCGGGTTTTCAAAATAAAGGTTTATCACCAACACAGAAAAACAGGCCACGGTTTGGGCATTGCCTATACCACCTGAACGATTGATAAGGTAATATGCATACAGCTCACTGATCATTTTAACGAGAGAAAACAATGGATTAAGATGGAAAAAATCATATCCGTTAGACTTGAAATACACCAACAGAATCTAAATTACACAGCTTTGATTGTTTGATTATCAATGTGAGGTTTGGCACACTGAAATCTGTCAGTCACACACGTTATCTTGGAAAAAACAGCCTGTTTTTGATTAAACTTAGGTGAATGATGCCAACTGCCGTAGAGATTCGACATTTGCTAAATGAGATTGACCCATGAGGGGTGCTGTAGTAATCAACTTAAATGTGTTAGTCACACACAATATTTCAATAAGCTCAAGGCGTTATTTGACAAGTTTACTCATTTCTTGCGCGATTGTTTTGTATTTATTCTGCATTCAACGTATATTTTAGCAGGACATCATGCTGATATCAAGCTCTCATGGATGAACCCTGCATGGACACATTGATATATAACAATTCCCCCCTACACACCTACTGCATAATCTTTTAATTTAATTGAGTCCATTTGCAGGTTTTAATTCCACTTTCAGGTGCTTTAACCTTTTCACGGATTAAAGGATTAAATTAATTTTATTAAGGCGTTGATTGTATAAAAGGTCTAATTGAAATTTAACTTCTGCTTTTAACTTAACCTTTCTGAATTGAAGAGATGCAAGTGTTGCCTGACAGGGCACCCAGCAAATCAAAATGTTCACAGACAAACCGAACCTGAAGAGACAGAACCTAGAGCTTACCTCTCTCAGGTAGCAGGAAATGCCTCTCATTGCCGGATTGATTGGAAGGGAAGCTGTTGGGGAGGGAAGCTGGAGAGAGAGATGAAGAGAAAAAAAGAGAGGGAAGTGTTAAAAGAAGGAGAGAGAATGAATGGGATGAACAACACACAGCTGGTATCAAAAGCCCTCATGTAAGGAGTAGCAGGTGGCCTAGTCCCTTATTGTGGACACAGTTTAAAAAGGCAATCTTATGCTACCTGCCTGCTGTTTTTTTACTTAGACTAATTCAAATTTAAATAACCCTGTGTCTTTCGAGGCCCTTTCTATAGTTCTTGTTTGACTTTCTATTTTGTCTGTAGTTGTTTGTAACAGGATGGGGATAAGATTAATAGAGAAGAGCTCACTATACGGGAGACCGTAAAACAAGTTAAACAAACATTGAAGTCAGTCCTCTCCCTCACTCTGCCCTCCACCAGATCTGGCCAGTCCTTTCCCCTTCTCAGCCCCTCTCACCCTGTCTCCCCCAGCTACTCCTCTTCATCCCCTTTTCTCCTACCCTCCCCTCTCCCTCCCACTTCTCCCCCTCATCCATCTCACAGGCGGTGGGTGTTCCAAGCAGATGTTAAAGTGTTTGGTCTGGTCCGGCTTCACTCTGCGCAGGGCCACCCGTGACTCCCCAATGAACTCATTATGCGTCAGCTTGTCCTCGTCACACACTGACACCCTGATGGGGGGGTTGGGTGACAGAAGGAGAGGGAGAAAGAGAACAGAAAAGTCAAACAGAGTGTGTCAATCATATCTAACTGACTCAGTCATAACAAAAAGTAAAGGGTGAGGAAATAGAAATAGATTTAAATATATATTTCTACATACAGAGAGAGAAGACATGTTCAAGTAGACATGGTCATTCAACATACTCAGGAATCGTTCAGGATTTTGACAAGGGCTGCATTACCAAAACATGGAACTATCCCTTTAACTTAACTCAATTATGACTAACCACTGACCTACTTTAACCATTATTAATGTATGAGAGAACTGACAAAACAGCAGTGACATGCACTGAATTAGAAAGCAAAACATTTTGTTTGCTTAGGCATACCACTTCCTCCCACGGCGGATGGTCTAGTGGTTAGAGCATCCGACCAGCAACTGTAAAGGTTGCTAGTTTGAATCCCAAAATCGACAAGGTGTCCATGAGCAAATAAAGTGAACACTAATTGTGCCCAATGTGGTAGCCCCCCTCACCTCTCCAATTTAGAGGGGTTGGATTAATAGCATTATGCCATAAAGTAAATTAAGCGATTCTAGGTATAGTGACATGCATTTGTATGGTTATATTGTCTCTTGATGTTGACCGTGCTGGACTCACAAAGAAAATCACCCATATTAGTATATCTTTTTATGTTTTCAGAGTCAATAAAACATAAACCAATTTTCCTTTAGACTCTCTGTTTCACGTACACTACTAGTCAAATGTTTTAAAACTCCTCTTTTTTTATTGGAATGTAAGCAGTTCAGTGATTTACCTGAAATGGTACAAAGGTAAGAGGGAAACTGTCAGAGGTACAAAAAACAAGTTTAGGTTAAACTGATTTTTTTTTTTTTCAGGGAGCAAGTAATCGTTTAACTTACAGCTAATCTGCAGCTATGGAAGAAAATTAAGTCTTTAGAGATGATGATAACAATTCCTACAGGTGTGCCAATTTATGATTACTGAGAGGAATTAGGCATAAGAAACTTAACAAAACACTGATGTGCTGACTAACTCTGAACAAAGGAAAATAGATTGGATGTGTTGCTTGTTACTGATGGGCCCCACACATCCTGTCTATACCTGCTGCTAGAAGTTGCACATGTGACTGTCACACGATGGATAGGACCATCGACCATAGGTTGGAACATACCATTCATTGACCTTTTATAGGATAAACCTTTCTTATTGGAGGGTATTTGACTGTGTAATGGCTGGTTGTGATCATTGACCGCTTCCCATGTGTCATAAAATACTGTGTTCACTTTGTATTCATTGGAGAGAAAAAGGAAAAACTATGGAAGGTTAACATTGTTGTTTCATGCTGAATAAAATGGCTCTCCCCTGACTTCTGGTTTCATTCATTTTGTTCATGGATATCAAATGGATGAAATCTGACATTACTTACAAACCCCCTGTCAGTTTCAAAGCAGTGTTGGTACAGATTGTGTTACTACAGCCTTGTAATCATTATTTGGACAGTATTTTACTGCACAAAATTGTTTACTGCTATCATAATGGTGAGAAAATGGAAATGAGTAAGACAGACAGATCATTATAACCCTCAAAAGTGGAGGTGATTCCTTTAGAGAAATTGGAAAGAAAGCCAACATCTCAAAGAGTACTGTTTTTTGCACCATCAAAAGACACTTAGAAACTGGAGGAAAGTCTAGGAGACTCAAATCTGCAAGAGAATTAGAAGTATCTGAGAATCGTTCAGCTTGCATGATAGGTGTCTGGACAACAGCTTTAAGCAAAGCTTACTCACAATCAGAAAGTTTTCACAGCAAACTAGGAATTGCTCTTGTCCCTTGGTGTAGCAATTTCGTTGAAATATATCAAAACAATACGAATACTGGACTGAGCATAAAATCTGAGATGAAAGGATTGTCCAGTTCAGTGTTGTGTGTGTGTATGTGGGGAAGGGTGATAGATTTATCCAATTGAGGGTTGTGTGTATGTGGGAAGCAGGCTACAATCAGTTTGGCTCTGGTGCATGAGTTCTATTGCTGTAGGAAAAAAACAGTTTTTGTGGCAAGAGGTTTTGGTCCTGATAGACATCAGCTTTCTGAGTTCTGGATTCTCCATTTCCAGGGTGAGACAGATCAGACCCAATCATTGACGCTTGCCTCTGTGTACTGGAGGTGTTTAGGCCTTGTAGAGACATCAGATTGCAGGCAATCACCCTCTCTGCGGAGCGGATGATGTGCTGCCATTGTCCTTGGCAGTGGCTGTTGTGTACCAGACGGAGATGGAGGAGTTCAGGATGGACTCTATCATGGCAGTGTGGAAATGAACCATCACAGTCTTTGGCAGGTTGAACTTTTTCAGCTCCCAATTGAGGTTCTGATTGATGGTGGTGCCCAGTAAGCAAAATGACTCCACAGAGTTGACTGGGGAGCCACCAAGGGCAATTGGGGGAAGGGCAGCTGGGCGTCTCCTGAAATCCACTGTCATCTCCACTGTCTTTAGGTCTGCACCAGGACACCAAATAGTACTTCTCTCACTTGTAGGTGGACTTGTCTCCATTAGAAATAAGTACAATGAGGGTGGTGTCATCTGCAAACTTCAGGAGCTTGACAGAGTGGTGACTGGAGGTGCAGCTGTTGGTGAACAGGAAGAAGAGTGGGGGGACAGGACACAGCCTTGAGGAGAGCCGGTGCTGCTGGTCAGGGGCTCAGGCTATTGCTTCCCCAGCCTCACATGCTGCATTCTATTGGACTGGAAGGCTTTGATCCACCAGCACGTAGACTCGGGCTCTCCCAGTTGGGAGTGGGATAGCTTGTCTTTGAGCAAAGCGGGAGTTATGTTGTTGAATGCAGAACTGAAGTCCACAAAAGTACAGTAAAACATTAAATTGTGTGAACTTCAGTTCAAACTGGAAAAATGGAGGTGTTCTAAAACCTTTGACCGGTAGTCTACACACGTTGATGTTTTATGTATCAATGGTACATTTTGCAGCTAGGTACTGTAGTTCACCCATGAAGCTTTAAATAAAAGATTTGCTAAAAAGTTGTGGCCAGTGATGCTGGCCAGGTGCCAGTGCCATTGACCATGTAGACTACCGGTTGGTTGCGCACAGTTTTTGCCCCCAAAAATGCACCTGCATTCATGTTGGTTTTAGCAACAGAGACCTGTGGTAGGTACAGGACTGACATCATTGTGTGATTTATCACAATGCTAAAGCGGCCATTCACGGATAAACGTAATATTCATAAGTATGGTCTGATGATTTGCCTTGCCTGCTCGATTTTTTCGGTTATGACAATTTTATGTAGTATAAAGTAACACCACTGACACTACTGGCAGCTGGGTCTACATAAAAAGTGCAAACGAGTTGTGTAGTGGTCAAAAGTATTGGGCGAGTAAACATAAGGTTGCTGGTTCTAATCCCAAAGCCCAAAAGGTGAAAATGAAACACAGTTCTTGAAATAATTGTAAAAAACAACCAGTAAAGGTCATGACAAGTAATGCATTAACACTCTTTGATTAGCATTACCTGCGTTCTAGACTACCAATACTACGAATGAGCACACTAAATTACAAATACTTCCACTTGTAGGGATTGATTGGATTTTTTTATATGTGCACAGGTTCAATGATAACAATATGAAAATTCCGGGATAAACATTCACCTGTTAAAATAAAGTTAAAGGAAATGATGCATCCTAATGAATCATGTTAACAATGTGTTGTTCTTATGTTACAATGTGTTACTATCATTAGACTGTGTTCTGTGGTGTAGGGAAAAGTATGCATATCAATGATAAATTTGATTGAGATACAAGCCAATATAATGAATGATCCATCATTCATACGTAGTGGATGCGATTAATATGTGGCATTGCCATGAATTCAGACAGTTTGAAAGTGTTGCATGCTGTCTTCTCCAATCAATATTTTATACAGCTATGTTTATACCCTGCCACAGTGGCTCTATGTCACCTCAATGAGACACAAACAAACAGGTAGAAGACATGAATGGATGAGGAGGAGGAAGGAGAAGAGTGTGTGTGCGTGAGATTGTTTTAATTGTATTTTGTGTGTGGATGTGTGTAGTTTTTTTTATATCCTGCTGGGAATAGTAAAACAAGCAATATTAGCAAAATGCATATTTTTTGACATTAACTATGTGTGTCAAATAGCATGTGTTGCCCGACCACAATTTTTTGTTGTGTAATGTTGAAGATTAGGACATGTCTTCGCTTAAGCACATCTTGCCACGCTAACCTCTTTCATACAACACAGTTTGTTCAACCACATATATTTTTTGTTCAGTAAGCGCTGGAGAAGAGCCAATTCTCTGACCAACAACCACAATTGAGCTTGCACACAATGAGACACTGGAGAGCGATGACAAGCCAGTCTTGAGCACAATGCAAGACCCCCGGGCTCTCCTGGCCACAATCACACAGCAGTACTCCGGGGTAGTGAATCGGGGACTCAGACTGTCATATTTATTCTTGAACCTAATACATAGCCAAGAGTCAAAGATGGCCAAGTTATTTGGCTGTCTGCAGCTGCCAGGAACTGGGAAGGATGTCAAAATAATTCTCAAAGTGAAACCTATTTCCTGTATAACGCATTATGTTGGACCAGGGTCCACAAGGGCGTCACAAGGGCTTTTGGAAAGTATTGAGACAGATTTTTTTACTTTGCCATCAATCTACACAAAATACAACATAGCAAAAACATGATTTAGAAATTATTGAAAATGAAGATCTTATTCACATATGTATTCACAGGCTTTATTCAGTACTTGGTAGAAAAGCCTTGAAAAGCAATCAGTGCTTTGAGTCTTCTTTGGGATACCTCCAACATAATTTTTTTTCTTTCCTTTTAAGCTCGGTCAGATTGGCTGGGGACGATCGGTTTAATAGGGTTTAAGTCCAGGCTTTGGCTGGGCCAGTCAAGGACATTCAGTCTGTTCTGAAGCCATTCCAACATTGTTTTGACTGTATGCTTCTGAGCCTTGTCATGTTAAAGGTGGAATCTTCGCCATATTCTGAGTTCCTGTGTGCTATGGGTCAGATTTCCTTTGTGCTATGGACCGCTCTGTTTTTGTTAGGTTTGTTCTTCAGTCCGGACCAGTCTCCATGTCCCTGCCATTGAGAAGCATCCCCAATACATGATGCTCCCACCACCACACTTAACTAAATAGGTGGTATTAGCCAGGTAATATTTAGGTCAGATGTAGTACTTGGCATAATATTTATATTATGGTCTCAGCAGAACAGAGTCCTTCTAGAAGGAATGGCTTCTGTCTAGCCAATCTATCATTAAAGACTGAGAGCTGCATAGATGTGCATCTTGCAGGTTATCTCATTGCCACAGAGTATCCCTGATGGTCTGTGTTATCTCCCTGACCAAGGCCCTACTTGTCTGGTTACTTAGTTTAGTCGGATGCAATCTCTAGTATGTCTTGGTGAATCCAAACATGAGCTCAATTTGGAATGTCATGGTAAAGGGTCTGAATACTCATATAAATTACATACATATATTTTTTTCAATAAACATGCATACTTTTAAAATAATGTGCATTTGCTATGTCAGTATGGTGTATCGCATGTAGATTATTGACAAAACATTTAATCCGTTTCTATATCTGTCACTTAATCGATCAAATGTATTTATAAATTTGTCAAAAGTGGTTTTACAAAACACCCGGCCTGAAACCAGCTGACTGGCAGCTGGAATCATCAGGTATATTCTTTATCTGCAACATAACCAGGAGGACTTTGGACAGGGACAGCAATGAGTCTTTTTTTTTAGCTTGGTATTCCGGAGGTGTCGGCCAAGACCTCATGTCCATAGTTTAAACGGAGCCGGAGACAAGGAACATTTAGAGAGCGCATTCCTTAGAATTGTAAGGATTTACAGTGGAGAAGGTGAATTGACCCTACTACCACCAGCACAATACTATAGTAGCATTAAACCTTGGGGCTGAGATAGGGGGTCCAGTGACACAGTGGCCCTATCCGGGGGAGGGCCCAGACAGGGTCCAACAACCAGGAAGTCAATCCACCTGCATTGGAAAGCATCAACCAAAGGGACACCAACCAAACACAGTCTATAACACAACAAAATATGGAGAAAAGTCAAGGGGTCTGAATACTTTTCCAAAAGCACTGCATATTAGATGCAAGTTACCAGAGGAAACCACTTAATATCTGTTGAAGGCCCCAGAGGTAATTTACTCTGAATTAGCCCTCGGAACATAAGCATCCCTTCACTTCCTCCAAGATGAAACCCAGGAAGCCAGAAGAGAAAGTGAGAGTAGCAGCGTGTGGGGGGACATAGTGAGAGAGAAAGCAAGAGAGGGAGAATCAGAAGAAAATAACAGGCCTGGGAGTCAAGTGTGAGAGAATAGAGGGGAATGGAAAGGGGGAGGGGTACACTACAGCCATTGAATACACGATAATTTTTACCATGACAGTGGCTGACATTTCCATCTCCTTGGAAAACACAACGCCTGCGGCACCGATAAAGGCTTTTCAAATGTAATCCTTGCACAGGAAAAGTGTCACGAACCAATGCGCAAATGTCCAATCAGTGAACTACACCACTCTAAACATGAAAAGATTATGTCATCATGGGTGGTTTTCACTGGAATTAACACATGGAATGTAACAGTCTGATTTACTTTTTGAGGACAATCCCTATGATTTCAATGACACCTTCCACCACCACTAGGAATCTAGTCTGGGATTCATATGCCAAATCCATCTTTTGTGTTTCCCTTGGTAGAGCATGATTTTTGCAATAGGTTGTGTTTAATTGTCCCCACTGGGGCCATTCAAACTGAAAATATATGCATGTGTGAATCTATAAAAGTGGCCTTTGAAAAAAATATAAAAATAACTGGCATATTGCTGCTGTCTGATGAAACTCTTATCTCTAAAGTAGACACTTTTTAGGAAATGGAACATAATCTCCATATTTTCCTATTAACAAAAATAAAATGATTAAACTTCAGAAGCTATTTTGTGTAAATCTTGTAGGTTCTAGAGTAATGGAAACTTCTGACTATATTGGGTGGAGTGTCAGCCTTAAAATATTTCACATATTATATGAATCTTCAAGATTTTCATTAGACAACGATGATAAACGTTATATTATTCAAATATGTGGAATCAATTAATAGCACATGTAGTCTTCAATTGTCAGTTAGGCTGGTGTTGCATGTATGAGGATGCACATTTAATCCTATGTCTTAAACAGTTAACTATGGGGCCTGGTCAAAATCTATGCATTATATAGGGAACTGGGTAAATTTTTCATCTCATGCTGGGTGCCTTCTAATATCTCACAGGAGATCAATAGTCTATTCAATTCTGCTTTAGAGAAAGTTTGTAGAGTCATCACCCGCACCAACAACATGAGACTTTCATCACTTCTGGGGGGGTCAATGAAATTAGATACCCCCCAGTGCTTACGCCGACCTCAATCTGTCACTGCAGATGGAAGAAGGGATGGATTGAGATAAGGTGGGTGGGGGAGAGAGAAAGAAGAAAATGAAATGAGAGTGAAGAATACAGAAGAGGGAAAGAAAGAGAGAAGATAGTGGTTGATAAATAAATGAAGATGGGAGCAAAACAGACACTGCGAAATGCAAAACCAATTGTGTTAACAGTGTGTGAGTGCAGGTATGGATGTGTGTTTGTGAAACAGACTGGAGAGTCAGAGATAGTGAGAGATGTTGAAACCGAGAGTCAGAATGGAGAGATAGATAGATAGAAATAGATAGATAGAAATTAAGACAGAGAGACAAAACGACTCTGAGACAGATAGAAACACATAGAGACAGATATGGAATAGATGCCCCATGTGTAACAATAACCTGAGTGTTTTCCGGTACATATCCTCCTCTGTGATGCCTTGGTAGGTAAGTGTTTCATTCCACACAGGGTTCAGGGTGTTGCGCACTATCTTTGTCTTCAGTTTGTTCGCCTGTGGCAGAATACATGAAAGCAGGGTTACAACAGTCGCAGCTACAAACCTACGGTGGCCCTAAAGGGCAAAGTAAAGATCTCTTTGGTTTGCACATCACAGTAAAGGATAAAATTGTCCATACTACACAACCAGTCAGCATGAAATATCCAACAATGACATGACATGGTCGTAAAGGTGAAGTTTCAATGAAAGAAAACAAATAGGACCTTGCAGGCTCCTGGGAGCAGGTGTAGCTTGACATAAGGATCAGCCAGGCCGTTGAAATCCATTGGCTTCAGACCCTTGGGAAAGGTGAAAGAGACAAGATAGAGAGAAAAGAAAGGAGGAAGGAGATGTATTTATCATGTCTGTTTTATCCTTCTTTTGCACTATTGTCCCCCATTCAAATAAAGCCAATTCATTTGAACTGAATCAAGTGGGGGGATAGAGAATTGGGATGGCATGAACTGTACGGTCTAAGTCCTACATGAACGATTCATTATTAAACCTTGTCACAAATGTAGCTGTCTACTGCAGGCATAGTACTGGTAGCTGAAGAGGTGGAGGAGGAATCTTGACAGGTCTGTTTCAAAACAAGCGGTGGGTTGGTGCAGTAGGAGAAGCTACAGAGTTGAGTATTTCACTGTATCGGTTCCAACTCCTATTACAGTGTCTGTCAGCACAGACACACAACCCTAGTGAGGCAATCACCATTTTAAAGTAGTACATTTGCAAGTATAACTCATTGGCTGATGCCTATTGATGACGAAATTGAGTCATGTGATTCTTTCTTAACCGACAGGACATCCCACCCATTTTATATGTCACTGCTAAAACGTGTTACCTCCAAGTTGGACCCTTTGTCCGTGTCAATGGAGGGAGTGTGGAAGCAGCTGGTTGACAGGTGTTTGATATTAAGAGGGAAATATTCTACTTGGGCAATAGGTTTGAATTTAGCTACCTTGGCCTTTATGACGGTACAGTGTAAAGAGCTGGTGGCTCGCTCATACAGCAGGTCAAACTCCAATGTCCCCAGGGCAGCTGAAAGACAGCAACAGCAGTGAAACGTTTTTTATTTCTTGTTATCATTCTGGTCTTTAGTTTTTTGCTGCATCACGTTACTCCACCCCGTTGCTTCACTCTGTTGCTCCTGTCTGTTATTTCACTCTGATTCTCAGCTTCGACTTTCCACTGTGATGCTTCACTCTGACGCCAAACCGTGTATTTTCACCAAGGTAAGAACTAGTTGGAGTAACTAGGTGGAGCTGCAGTAACAGAGTGGAGTAACAGGGTAGGCTTGAATGGTGGAGTAAGTGTGGTGTAACAGGTCGGAGCTATGTGGTAGACAATGTTATTGGGGTTAAGTAACAGAGATGACTTACATTGTAGACATGGATAACATAATTTCAGGGTAGACTAACATAGTAGACTGGGTGGAGTAAGAGTATGGAGTATGAAATGGTGTCATATCAGAGTGTAGTAACATGGTGAAATTGAATTAGTGTAGTAAGGTAGTGGAATAACATGGTTGATTGTAATGGTGGAGTATCAGGGTGGAGTAACATTGTAGACTTGTATGGTGTCATTTCAGAGTGGAGTTACATCATAAACTGCTTCCCACAAACTACTCCCCACTCTCATCTGACACATTAACCTTTCCACTCACTGCTGTCATCGCTGTCTCCGCTGTCGATCTCGATAGATGTGTCCATGCTGCTTGTGGCCGACAGGCCGCCCCCTCCACCGTCCCCCGTCGCCCCCGCCAGCAGCGGGGTCAACAGGCCACCGCTGCCCCCTCCTCCTCCCCCCACTGCCCCTACTCCGCTGCCAGGGCTGAGTGCGGAGGGAAATCCAGCCTCATTGGCTGGATCCAGCTCAGAGGCTGAAGAAGTGGGCGAGAGGCGGGGGAAGTAGGCAGAGATCTGTCGGATGGGGCGGATGGGGCCTGGGCAGACGTCGATAGCCATGTGTTCCTGGATAGAGATGGCCAGGCGCTTGTTTCCCTTTCGCACAGTCATCAGGCTTGAGTGGGTGGGGGAAAACAGTAGTCAAACACAAATCGGACAGGCCTGCATACACAGGCAGCCAAATTCTGATATTTTGCTCAGGTAATTTGTCTTTGAACCAATAACATCGGATCTTTTCCAACGAGATCTTTTTTCAAGGCTGATAAAATGGCTCAACATACCAAATTAGTGAAAAAACACATTAGAATTGGGCAAAACCAGTGAAAAGGCAGCCTTAGATTCTTTGGTAGTTGGTGATACTTTCTTTGTCTACCCACTGTTTTTAAACCCAAACTCTATTCTAGGGCCGCGTGTTTTACTGTGGGGTTACTGTTCTAGAATCTTGGGCTGCCTCCACATAGCATCTTAAAATATTTCCTAGGAATCGTGTTTAAACCGGTTTTGAGGCAATAAAGAAGTTCAACTCAGAGTACAGTTTTAAGATCCTAGTGGGATCACTCTTTTGCAGTATTGGAAAACTTTTCCACTTTTATATTTCAGACTTGATTTTCCAGTAGGAAAATGTCATCACAAATGTCTATAAATTCTGATCCACATTATGAATTAAAATGTCACGCTTCTGCAAGTTTATATTCTTGCTGTAAGAAACTGTCAAATTAATTTTTTTGACTTTTTAAGAGCATTTTACAAGGATGATAATAGGATGAAAAGACATAAAATCAGGACAATTTCTAATTTTCAAAATGAATTATTGGTGATGCTCATTTACATTGTTGCAAATCACAGGATATCAACCAGCCCACTGAGGCATCACCAATTACCAATCGTTAATAAACTATACAGTGTCAATCACTGTAAATATGACTGTACATGAAATGTTGCAATGGTAGAACATTACAAAGTCTGTAATTTTGGCATAACTAAATGACTACTCTTCATTCTTGCTTGTTAGCATGCATTCCTTTCTCATGTTTAGAATAATGTGTCAGGCCCAAGTGGCATTTAAAAATTATTTTCTTTATATGAACACATTTGTCACCACTGTCATTTACCCACATCTTACCCACTTTCTCAAAGCACACATTGCATGTATTTCATAGTTTGACAGGTCTATCAAGGTTCAACTTAAATGCATAATTTATGCAGTACATGTTTTTTTATATATCCATATGTCCCATGGATCTAAATAGCTATTTGTATGTAGGCATATCATGTGTCAGATAGGCTTCATGTGAAATACTTGTGTAAAGTGAAAGCAATACAATTGCATGTAGGTGTAAGGTTCAGTTTTGTTTTTGCTGTTGTTTTGTAACATAGTCTCTCCTTTTGGTTCCGATAGGATGTTTATCAATTCAAAGTTCGCTAAGAATGTACTTGTGTCCTTCAGAAGAATGTTCTTGACAAGCGTCCTTGAGAGTATGGTCTTGCAAGAACTACAGGACAGAGAACGTGCCTACCCACAGGTGCTGGTCATATAATTAGAATATCATCAATACGTTTTCAGTTTCAAAAGTGAAACTTGCATAATGTATACAGTCATTCCACACAGACTGATATATTTCAAGTGTTCATTCCTTTTAATTTTGATGATTATAACTGACAACTATTGATAACCCCCAAATCAGTATCTCAGAAAATTAGAATATTACTTTTTAGAAATGTTGGCCAACTGAAAAGTATGAACATGAAAAGTATGAGCATATGCAGCACTCAATACTTAGTTGGGGCCCCTTTTGCCTGAATTACTGCAGCAATGCGGCGTGGCATGGAGTCAATCAGTCTGTGGCACTGCTCAGGTGTTATGAGAGCCCAGATTTCTCTGATAGTGGCCTTCAGCTAGTCAGTCCAGTGCTTTTTGGCTTTAGCCCAGGCGAGACGCTTCTGACGCTGTGTCTTGTTCAAGAGTGGCTTGACACAAGAAATGTGACAGCTGAAACCCATGTCTTGCATACGTTTGTGTGTGGTGGTTCTTGAAGCACTGACTCCAGCTGCAGTCCACTCTTTGTGAATCTCCCCCACATTTTTTAATAGGTTTTGTTTCACAATCCTCTCCAAGGTGCGGTTATTCCTATTGCTTGTACACTTTTGTACCACATCTTGTCCTTCCCTTCGCTTCTCTATTAATGTGCTTGGACACAGAGCTCTGTGAACAGCCGTCCTCTTTAGCAAAGACCTTTTGTGTCTTGCCCTCCTTTTGCAAAGTTTCAAAGGTTGTCTTTTGGACAGCTGTCAAGCCAGCAGTCTTCCCCGTGATTGTGTAGCCTAGAGAACTAGACTGAGAGACCATTTAAAGGCCATTGCAGGTGTTTTGAGTTAATTCGCTGATTAGAGTGTGGCACCAGGTGTCTTCAATATTGAACCTATTCACAATATTATAATTTTCTGAAATACTGAAACGAATGAACACTTGAAATATATCAGTCTTTGTGGAATGACTGCATAGATAATATAAGTATCACTTTTTGAATGGAATTACTGAAATAAATCAACTTTTTGATTATATTCTAATTATGTGAACAGCACCTGTAGATTGAGATGCATGTGTACTTAGCTATTGAGCAATAAGGTATGCTTTTCGTGCTCTTATAATAGCTTGAAAGGAATTCTGGGATATCAGATGTGTTCTCGCTGAACAATTCACCAACCCGTGCATCCTCGATAAAAGAAGCGGATCAAGTACACACCGGGGCATTTTAGGCGTTTTTTGGATTGGGACCGTACTTGGGCCGTGAAAGATTAAGTCAAATGAGTTCACAAGAACACACGTACGGACAAAAACGCAGATTTATAAATGGCCTTAGATTTCAAATGTTTGTTGTTTAGTCCCTATTATGTTTGCCCTTGGTGCATCATAGCGTCTTTTGTGTCTATACCTGACAGTGCCATTTTCTTGTTTTTTGCCCGGAGTGAGTGAGTGACTGACTGAGCGAGTAACTGACGGACTAGCCCGTCTTACCTATCTTGTTAAATAGCGCAGTGGTTAGAGAAACTGACCTCCAAGCTATAGGTCCAGCATTAGAACCTTCTCGCAGTCAAAACAAACTATGCAATACGGCTTGTTCCGGATAGACAAAAACATTGCTGTCTATAACCTACACTATCTATATTGTAGTAAGCCTAAAATGAAACTGTTTACTGTTATATTGCGACTGTTTCTGGTCGGATACGCATCCGTGCATATTTTTGGATCAGGAAGAAATTATTTATTCGTCACCGTTATTGATAGTTATTTTATTATTGTAATTCACAAACACTAAATGGTGTTTAGCCACTGGCCAAACTTTAATTGTGGGTCGGCTGAACTAGGCTTGTCTTCCTTCCTTTTCTGTTTTTTTTCCTGCCCCAGTTCCATAATCAAAACCTTTTAGTTGTTCTCCAAGTCCGCACGTGGGTCCTGCTTTTTCCAGAATTGTGACCGTAGGCCTATATTATTTATCAAAAAATATATCAACAACTCCAGTACAATTTCTGGAGCAGAGAGGCAACCACTGAATGAATGCATTTTTCAATTATCAACACACCAGCTGGTAATTCGTAGCTTGTTACCAACTAAATATTAAAAAATATCTGTCTTTTATGTATTGTTAATCTCTAAAGCAACACTATGCTTCTATTTTTATTCATTAAAGTAAGAGTAAAATGTGTAGAATCTGGATTTAGGACACATTTACTTGTTTACTTTTACATTCTGTGGTCTTGGGTAATGAATTAAAATCTCACAGCTATGATCTCACTTATCAGAATTAGAAGTGTGTGGGCATGGAATTAATATTGTAAATAATGACACTGCATAAACATCCCTTGTGAATTTAAATGAATCCCAACCTAAAACCTAATCTCTGATCCTCATTATCCTGACCCGATAGCCATGCCAGACTGGGAGACAGTCCAGACGCGAATGACTTAACATGCAACATCCTGCCTCACGCATTCAATTGATGAGTGGGCTGATTATCAACACGTCTGTTTTTTAAGGAGGACACTTCCAATTTGTGGTTGCAGGCAGTCTGTGTTTCATATTGACTGCAGTGGCATACTATTCACTTTATTGAGTCAAACATAATGTATTAAATAGGGAATACCGTTGTCATTTGGTACAAACTAACTGACCACAATACATGAGTGTTAGAGTAAACAAGTGCTGCATCTTTCCAAGTAAATGATGATTCTGAAAGCGATTGGCCTGTTTTTCAAAGACTAGTGGATTTTGATAAGATTTTCTGCCATAGATAAGAAAATTATTCCCAGATAATTTACCTTTCTGAAAAATGATAACATTTCCACTTATATATGAAGTAGTGATTGTCATTTTTGTAGCAAATGGATAAAAAAAAACACAACTGGCCAAGAATCAACCGTAAATCATTGGACACAGCAAGCATGCGTTCTTTTGTGTCACGTCCTGACTATGCCCCTAGCCATCTTCACGCTGGCTGGGGCCATAGTCAGGACGTGGCCAGAAGAGGTGCCTCTAGGTACCTCTATGTTCTTGGGTCTCCCCAATTGGAGGCAGGTGTTGGTTGTTGCCTCCAATTGGGGAACCTATTTATGTTGAGTGTTTGCCCACACTAGTGTGGATTATTGTGGCTTGTCAGCCAAAGGCTATGCAGCCCTGTCTTTGGTTCTGCTTTAAGTTTGTTTGTATCTTTCTTTATATTAAAACATGGATTACAACCACAACTCCGTCTCTGCGCCCGTGTCCTTCAACCAGAAATATGACATTTTGAGCTTGTTGGGTCACTGAAATTGTTTTCATGTATGTACTGATAAGTTTCCATGTTAAAAACCAAAACCATTCCCTTTCAAATTTCAACAGAGGTATGACTTAAATTATGCACATATAAACAATATATTACACAAACATCCAGTCCAAAATGCAAGATAAAAAAGTGTTATTTGCATAAGACATAGACTGTTTCCATTACATAAGAGACAATGTTTTTGTTTTATGTGACAATCCAAACCAACCAAAATGGACCTAAAGACAACCAAACAAGATGTAATTGGACCATAGTGACAAAAACACACAACCCTGTGTCCAGAAAGGTTGGGACGCTGTGTAAAATGTAAAGAAAAACAGAATGCAATGATTTGCAAATTATCTATACCCTGCATTCAATTGAAAATAGTACAAAGACAACATATCAAATTTAGAAACTGAGAAATGTTATTGTTTCTTGAAAAATACATGCCCACTTAGAATAAGTGTGTAATGCTAAAAAGAACCTGGTGTAACATCTCACAACAACTTAGGTTAATTGGCAACAGTTCGGTTACAGGATTGGGTATAAAAATGCATCCCATAGGCAAATAGTGCAATAATATAAGAATTACTTTTCTCAACATAAAATTGTAAATATTTTGGGGATCTCATAGTCAACAGTGCATAATATCATTTAAAGATACAGAGAACCTGGAGATAGCTATGTTCGGAAGAGACAAGGCCAATAACCAATATTGGATGGCTGTGATCTTTGGGCCCTCACTGCATTAAAAACAGACATGATTCTGTAGTGGACATCAGTGCTTAATCAATGGAAAACTTCCATAAACCATTGTAACCAGAGTATGTTGCTGCTTCCACAAAGGCTAATTAAAACTCGGCCATGCAAAGAAGAAACCATATAAACAAGATCCAGAAACGCCACCGCCTTATGGCTCATACAATAATGACTGTGGCAAATTAGAAAACTGTCTGTGACCTGATTGATTATTTTTGGGAATCATGGATGCCACGTCCTGTGGGCAAAAGAAGAGAGGGACAATCCGGGGTTTTATCAGCGCACAGTTCAAATGCCAGCATCTGTGATGGTATGTGGGTGCATTAGTGCACATGGCATGGGTGACTTGCACATCTGTTAAGGCACAATTATTGCTGAACCGGTCACCAGTGGTAACATTTGGGGCATTAAGAAACAAAAAATACAACATAGGAGACCCTGAATTGTTGAGCAGCTGAAATCCTATATCAAGCAAGAAAGGTAATACATTTCACTTTAAAAAATACAGCAATCGGTCTCAGTTCCCATACGCTTATAGAGTATTCATAAAAGAGGTGATGCAATACAGTGACAAACACGCCCCTGTCCCAACTTTTCTTAATGTGCTGGCATCAAATTCAAAATATATGTACGATTTTCAACAAATAAATAGGGAGAAATGATTTGCACATCATTGTATTCTGTTTTTTTTCTTGCATTTTAAGAAGCGTTCCAACTTTTTTGGAAACAACGTTGATATTAAAGTTTCTCTTCTAGTCAGCCAACAGGGGTATATGTATATTTAATGTCTCATCTTGGAAAAACAAGTGAATTTGCAGCGTCATCAAATGAATGAACATGGCTCCATGTTTTGTTGCGTTAACATTGAATTTGCATTACATGACAACTCAAATACTGATCACAAGACATTGAACTGACGGTTGTGCCCAATGGGAAAATTGCTGCATTTGAATGCCACTGCAAGCTGATCTGACACACACTAAGGCAGACTGTCCATCTGCAGACTGCCCCTATCTCAGAGTCTGACTGCAGTAGTTGCGACACATTTTGGACCACTGGCGAGTGACTTTGAGTGGGCATACAATGTCTTGTTCATATTCACACCAAGCTCTCAAAACCCACATTGGGCAGGCAGTGACAGACCTCATCTAGTTTTTCCTGTCTTGGGATCAAACAAACTCATTTCCAAAGAACATTCAGAAAGATGACGTCATGTTAATTTCACAGCAAACCAAAGAACAGAACCAGGACATTCTAATTAGAAATACTCTTTAATTTTCCATTTCAAACACATTTCCAATGTACGATATGGTCAAGTTTATTAAGCGCCAAATGAAACAAAGGGATGAACTATATGGAGTCCAATGAGAGACATTTGCAAAAATGAAATGTCATCTACCATCCAGCTTCTTACGCAGCTTGCAATCAAGTCAGCTCATCGGGGCACATAGGCAAAACTAATGAATTGTGTGGAAGCTGGATGGCCTGGGTCTGAGCTTGTAGCATGTCTTAGTAGATGATTAAACCTCAATTGCCACACCTGAGGAAGAAGGGCCATGATTCTTCCCCGACCTTAAGTACTGACACGTTGTGTTTCTGTATTTTGACCATAGCTGCAGAATAATAACTTAGGCAACAGTATTTATGTGGCCAAGCCTAAAATACAAAGTGATGGTGTTACAAATAACAAAGTACAAAGTCATTTCAGTGGTAGTTCAAAATGTTATGCAAGCAATCCTTTAAAAGGCATGCCAATTCATGGTGGCGACGATGATGACGACGGCCCAACACACAAACTCACACACTTCAAACAATATTAGGATCAGATGGAAACTGTCACACCTGTGCACAAGGAAAAACCCACACGAGCTCACATGCACGCACACTCAGGGAACATCAGGGATCAGGCAGAAATTGGTACACAAGCGCAAAACACACACACACACAATGCCAGCTGGTAGGCTAGGTGTTGATCTAATATGCACAGTCAGTCGCCCACATGCCCTTAAGAGTCCCCAGTAGCCTAAACCAGCACTGTCTACACATCATAACCAGCTTCTAGAACCTTTCGTCTACTAGCTTGTAGCTTACAGCTCATACTAAAGTACAAGTTCATTATTCATAGCGGTTATGGGCAAGGTTTTTCCAGCCGATTTCGAGATTGTGTTTTGATGCAGGCGACCTAATTAGGACTGGCACTGAGGGAGTTAGTTTGTCTGACCCGGGCGCCTGTTGTAGACATGTTTTGCATTGTGCGACAGTTGCATGCATTCAGTTGGTAGCGGGCCTGAGCCAGGTGTCCTATTTTGTCATAAGTCAGTACTGTAAAATAAATGTGGTGTAATTAGTGCGTAGAATAAGGTGTCTTCATTGCTTTAAAAAAATGCCTTTGCAATGTAAACTAGTTCAAACAACTATTTTTGAGAAAATAGTCAAATCCACATGCTGCCTTGTAGACTACCCTATTGATGCCGATTTCTGTTTTATTTGAACCCCTCCCCCATTCCCCGCTTCCCCTATGAAATGATGGACCGGTTTATCCTGGGCTAGATAAATAGAATTCCCTCTGTTTGGAGTGATCTTGTAATTAGTCTGCATGTGTTTCACCCTTGCTGGTCACCTCGTTGGTACAGATAGCATTCTGTCCTGGGACAGCTCATTAGTAAGTGCTGGCAGAGTGCCTCAGTTGGAATGAGAAAAGAAGAAAGCAACGCCTTGTGTTGTTTACTCCCATTTACTGAGATAATATACGATGCATGCGGGAACCTAATGTTCTCCGCTGGTTGGCATTGCTCCACATTTCATTTAGCCACTACCAATCCTAAATGTGTTTAGGTATTTATTTTGTTTAGTTAACTGAAATTCATGGTGGGTGTCTTAAAACACTTTTTCCTATATGACAATATTTAATGGAAACTGCAATGTGCATTTTTAAGAAACTCTTGTGAGAATATATATTTTTGGTTTTGTTGTTGAAGTAATTACATAGTTTCTTCCCTTCTTGTTTGTGCTACAATATGTTTGGTTTGCTATTAGAGAATGTACAAATTGCTCACAAGAGGATTTTGTACCCTTACGTCATTTTATAGATGCTCTCATCCAAAATTAGCAACAATTAGGGTTAAGTGACTTGCTTAAGGGCATTTGAGACAGCAACCTTTTGGTCACTGCTCCAACAATCGAATCGCTAGGCCACCTGCTGCCTATAAATGAGATTTTATCATGGATATTTTCTAGCTGCTGATATTTGCCCAGTCATGTCCGTAGTCAAATAATTTCTCTTGTTACATTAGTTCTCTGATGTTATGGATTAATACATCGGAAGATGTGTCTTTATTATTAAGCCAGTGTTTTGGCAACAATAGGTTTCTTACTGTACTGTATTTAAAAATGTTTTTTTTCCTTTTCAATGATTAAATCAAATGAGTTAAAGTCCAAATAATCAGTTCTATAACTGTGCATACTGTAGATTGGATTGACAAAATATTTGTATATTAAAACCCTTGAAAATTTAAAATCCACTCAACCAGACACAAATGTTTCCTGAATCATAAAATACCTACCTAATTAATTGCATATACTGAATATGCTTACAGTGGATATAAAAGTCTACACACCCCTGTTAAAATGCCAGGTGTTTGTGATGTAAAAATATTAGACAAAGATTAATGTCAGAACTTTTTCCACTTTAAAAAGTGACCTATAACAATTCAATTGAAAAAGAAACTGAAATCTTCAAGTGGTTGCATAGGTGTGTACACCTTATAACTGGATGTGGCTGTGTTTTGAATTAACCAACCACATTCAAAATCATGTTAATTAGAAGTCATTACACACCTGACATCATTTAAAGTGATGAATCACAAATAAAGTTCACCTTTTCTAAGATTTTCCTGACATTTTCTTAGTTGCATCTCAGAGCAAAAGCCATGGTCCGCAGAGACCTTCCAAAGCATCAGAGGGATCTCATTATTGAAAGATATCAGTCAGGAGAAGGGTACAAAATAATTTGCAAAGCATTAGCTATACCATGAAACACAGTGAAGACAGTCATTTTCAAGTGGAGAAAATATGGCACAACAGAGACATTCCTAAGAACTGGACGTCCCTCCAAAATTTATGAAAAGATGAGAAGAAAACTGGCCTGGGAGGCTTCCAAGAGGCGTACAGCAACATTAAAGGAGCTGCAAGAATTTCTGGTGAGTACTGTCTGTGTGCTACATGTGACAACAGTCTCCCGTATTCTTCATATGAATGGGCTATGGGGTTGGGTGGCAAGACAGAAGCCTTTTCTTATGAAGAAAAACATCCAAGCCTGGCTGAAGGTTGCAAAAACAAACATGTGGGAAAATGTGTAATGGTCTGATGAAACCAAGGTTAAACTATTTGGGCATAATTCCAGAAGGTATGTTTGGCGCAAAAACAACACTGTACATAACCCAAAGAACACCATACCCACAGTGAAGCATGGTGGTGGCAGCATCATGTTTTGGGGCTGTTTTTCTGCAGATGCAACCGGGGCCTAAGTCAGTGGGGAGGGAATTATGAAAAGTTCAAAATATCAGGCAATTTTGACACAAAACCTTTAGGCGTTCGTTAAAAAGCTGAAGATGAAGTTCACCTTTCAGCACAACAATAACCCAAAGCACACATCCAAATCTACAAAAGCATGGCTTCACCAGAATAAGATTATGTTTCTGAATGGCCCAGCCAGAGTCCAGACCTGAACATCTTTGGGGTGACCTGAAGAGAGCTATGCACAGGAGATGTCCTCTCAATCTGACAGATTTGGAGCGCTTTCACAAAGAAGAGTGGGCAAATATTGCCACGTAATACCCAAAAAAGACTGAGTGCTGAAATCAAATCAAAAGGTGCTTCAACAATATATTAGTTTAAGGGTGTGCACACTAATGCAACCAGGTTATTGTGATTTTTATTTTTTTAAATCCTCAAATATTTCAGTTTGTGTTTCAATTGAATTGTTCACGTTATAGGTCACATTGAAGGTGGAAAAAGTTTAAACATGATTTATCTATGTCCAAAAAATTTACATCAAAAACATCGGGCATTTTAACAGGGGTCTGTAGACTTTTTACATCCACGGTATATTGTATACAACTGTGGCAACTCCAGGGATGTGTGTGCAAGTGCATACGTTAGTGGATTTGTTGTCTTATGTAAATATTGGGTTGGCCAATATGTACATATAATTATAAAGTTCTGGTCATTTGAATATTTATTCATATGACTTGATGAAATATAGAAAAAAACTCAATCCCAATCTGTCCAAAACCTAAATAATAAGGTAACAGAAATATCTGTAGTTAAGTAAATATAATTGCTGAATTAAACATTTCTTTTCAAATAGCAATATGATATGCTTCAATAATACATTGGGGAGGACAAGTATTTGATACACTGCTGATTTTGCAGGTTTTCCTATTTACAAAGCATGTAGAGGTCTGTAATTTCCAGAAAGTTGCAGTTAATACAGGTAATGAGTGGAGAACAGGAGGGCTTCTTACAGAAAAACTAACAGGTCTGTGAGAGCCATAATTCGTACTGGTGGAAGGCGATCAAATACTTATGTCATGCAATAAAATGCAAATTAATTATTTAAAAATCATACAATGTGATTGTGATTTTCTGGATTTTTTTTAATTCAGTCTCTCACAGTTGAAGTGTGCCTATGATAAAAATTAAAGACCTCTACATGCTTTGTAAATAGGAAAACCTGCAAAATCAGCAGTGTATCAAATACTCGATCTCCTCACTGTATATAATCTTGGTTTCAATCAGCATAATAGCAGAATGTCCTCTTTGTAATTGTATGTGCTTCTCTTAGTAGCCTGCCGGACAACCAGTTTGGATTTGAAAGGTTCAAAGCTTTACTCGCCTAGATTCATCTTTGTTAAATAACACATCTAATCTCAGTTTTCCACAATCACTACCACACTGAAACTGGTTCTATGAACAATACAGCTCTGGAAAAAATTAAGAGACCACTTCTCACTCAAAACCTTCCTTTTCAACTTTTTTAGAAAGGAAAGAATAAGGTGAAGTGGTCTCGTATTGGAGCTGTATGTACAAAGCTATATTGCTAATTTCAAGGAATACTATTTACTACAACCTATAACCACTATTCACCAAGTCTCTGCTGCACTCACACTCTTTCACAAAACTCTACACATAATTCTCTTTGTACAGGACCAATGTCACCATGTTGTCAAGTAGAAAACACAGCCATTCAATAACTAAACTCAAATCATCTTAATTCTAACATCCTCAAGAAACAGTTGAGGGTTATGGTTAAACATTAACTAGCATTATAAGTCAACAACCAATCTGGCATTTGAATAACAAGGGCCACAGGTAAGTTCACCTGTGTTTTGGAACAATGGATGACAACGTCATTGAGCGAGAGAAAGAGAGAGAAGGAAACTAAAAATGAGAGGTGGTGGACAAGAGGAAGATTAAGACCAATGATCTTTAATGACATTTGTGACACTGTACTTGACCATGTTGCACTTGGGTATGACAATGAGGGAAAATGGAGTACAGCCCAGCCAAGCCATTTCTACGTTGGATCGTCATTATTATCATTATTGTTACTGTAAACCTATGTATCTGACTACTGTGCTGACTACCTAGTTATCTGTACTTTGAATCTGTATGCATTAAGACACTCAGGACAGTACATTTACATGAACTTCAAACTATTAAAATATTTGATAAAATTCACGTTTCTTTTCTATTGAGAGACACCAGTTAATGGTGGTAAGTATTGCATGATTTCTAAGGCCCAAGATCTAGCCATTGTGAACATGGTTGTCAAAAAAAACAAATTCAGGAAGAATAACAGACTGGGGTATTTTTCAAGGCTTACAGAATGTCAGAAAATACAGCCTGAATAGTGAAAATCTCTGACCCAGTTCAGATACAGGATACTGAGTCAAAGGCAGAACAGAAATGTTCTTAACCTTGCATGTGTCCCCCTTGTGTTCTTGGCCAAAATGCCAAGAGTTGGTAAGTTACATGTACATAAAAAAACAAAATGTACAACTATGGCTTTTGTTTATTTTCTGCACACTTCAGTACGCATTATACTGTAGACAATTCCCTGTCATTAATACAATACAAAGTGAAAAATTCCTTTCCTCTCACGAGTGTGCAATGGGTATTCAGTTGTATCATTGTGTTTTAGCATGTGAGAAAAACTCATCCTTTACACAGTTTAGGATAGTTAAGTATAGCACATACTTTACACAAGCCCAGCCATTTAACCCATATACAGTATATGAACAGCCTATAAACTAAACTGATGTAATCTGTGACCTCAAATGGTATTGCATCATATAAAGGGATTTATAACTTCAGATATTTATTTAAATATGTATGTACTGTACATTTGTGTACTGTAACTTAGAAAACACATACACTGATGAGTAAAAAAATGATGACAAGTAAAGCATATAATGTAAATCTCCTGACAAAGGCACATGTTAAGGTCTGAGTAAGCGATCTTATTAGGTGGTAAGCGAACAATCAGTTCTCATAGTCAGTATGTTGAGTGCAGGAGAAATTAGCAGGTTTAAAGACCTGAGCAAGTTTGACAAGGGCCAAGTTGTTACGGCCAGATGACTGGGTCAGACCATCTCTGAAACGGCAATACTTGTGGGGTGCTCACAGTCAGCAGTGGTGAGTAACTACCAACAGGGTGTCCACGTGGTGACCCACACGGAAGTATTATAAATGACAAAATTATAGATGGCATTATACATTTAGCAATTACACCTAACTGATAGATTTCCATATTTGTATTGTTTCCTGTCATGAGTTTATTATGTTATCTAGTCATTTCTTTGAAGTGCTTTTACAGAGAGGAATGGCATTCATGATACTGTGTTAAAATGTATGCATATTGTTTTCATAATAAGTATTTTTTTAAATGTAAACTTTGAGTACAACTCAAATTGTATGATAGTGTGATTAAAGGTCCTTATTAAATTAATATTACTTTCACCTGACTTTGAGGATGACTGACTTTAATTGCATTTACAATGTATTTAATAGAAATTATTAAATACATTGTAAATTTTTTCTCAGATTTTTTCTTAAATCAGCATTTCTACGTATATTGCAGCCATTCAATTCCAGTGTCTGTTAAATTCCAACACAAGCACACATCATTTTACTTAATGAGGTACCGATTAGGTGTTTACCTGAACCAAATCTAATTTAATGAGAAAAAGTATAAAAAAAACACTGCTGTGGTCATCACTATCCTCTTGCAATTGGACCAGCTGGATTGCAAAAACAGTATCACCGTGAATCTTCCAGTACATTAATGAGAGTACCAATGCTCAGTTTATGGAAGCCATAGCTATCTCTCCAACAATAAGTGCTGAGACAGTTGATGTACTTCTTGATCATTTTAATACCAAAATATTGAATGCCATGGATCGTGAAACTCAAACTATGAGCAAACAGAAAACCCCATGGAGAACCACCATGATGGTAAGCACTCTGAAAAGAGAATGTAGGAAAGCGGAACATAAGTGGAGGAAATCTAAACTTCAAATTCACTATGGCATCTATAAACAAAGCCTTGTTTACTTCAGCAATGAGATACGCAGGGCTAAACAGCAACATTTATCAGGAAGGATCAACAAGAATATCAATAAAACCCGCACCCTATTTGTCATGGTTGACAAGCTTACAAACCCAATAAAGCAGATAGCATCTGAACTCATGTCCACTGTGAAATGTAATAAATGTGCCTGTTTCTTTAGCGAAAAAATTTAAAGTATGAGAAAGACCATCAGAACTACACAGTCTAACAGGGACACTGGACCATCACTATGACCACCAAGACTTGGTTAATGTTGCAAATTAATACAATTGATTAAAAAAATCAGTTCAACATCTGAAGAAACAGTTCAGCATCTTAAAGCTTCTACATGTTGTCTTGACACACTGCCATCAGACTTTTTCAAACAATTCTTAACACAGTCCTTGATGGGTTCAGATCTTATCTAAATGGCCTGAGTTACTTTGTCACCATTGGTAATCATGAATCTGATAGTGTGGCTACGACATGCGGAGATCCACAGGGATCCGTTCTTGGACCACTTCTGTTCAATCTCTATCTGCTACCTCTGGGCCAAATTCTACTGAACAACATCATTAACTACCACAGCTATGCAGATGATAATCAAATATATATGGCTCTTGAACCGTATGTCCACAGCTCAACAGACTCTCTGTGACATTGTATAGAGCACATAAATACCTGGATGAACCAAAATTTTCTAAAATTAAACCTGGTTTATTGTGTAGGGTAGCAAAAATAAAAGAACAAGAATTAGTAAAAGAGCTGGATTCTAGGGCCCTTAAAACCAGGTATCAAGTGCGTAATCTTGGTGTTCTGATAGACTCAGACCTCACATTTAACAGTCCCATCAAATCGGTCACTAAAACCGCATTCTATCATCTAAAAAATATAGCCAGAATCAAAGGCCTTGTGTCCCAAAAAGACTAAGAGAAGCTCATCAATGCTTTTATCTCTAGTAGGGTTGACTACTGTAATGGCCTTTTAACTAGACTCCCCAAAAGACAACTACAGCTCTATTACAGAAAATATTTGAATGCTGTGCTTTTAGTTTATAAATCAATGAATGGTTTAGGACCCAAATACATTTCTGATATGTTTGAAGAATATAAACCGAGCAAGGCTCTTAGATCCATACACACAGGTCAGTTAGTAGAGTCCAGAGTCCAACTAAACATGGAGAAGCTGCATTTAGCAGTTATGCTGTACACAGTTGGAATAGACTACTAGAAGATTCTAGACATGCATCAAACACATACATTTTTAAATCCAGGTTCAAAACACTTCTCTTTTCACTTGCCTATGACCGAGCTCTTACTAAACTCACTAAACTTAATCACAGTTTAGTCTTACAGCTTTTATAGCATCCTAAGTTTTATCATGTCTTATATTGCTTTATTCTATTTCTATTTTATCATTCTGCTATCAGAGGAATAACCTCTGTGTAAATGTAACAATCTGCTGATGATGGATCTGACTGTTTTGATTCTATTGCAGTATTTCTATTTTTACTGTAAAGCACATTGGATTGCTTCTATGTATGTGCTATATAAATAAACTTGCTTGCTTGCTATTTTATGTTTTATTATTATTCTGTATTTTATATTTTTCTTCTTGATTTACTTTGTTATTAAATGTATATTTTGCTATATTTCATCAATCAGAATGCATGTTCTGGTGCTATCAGAGGAATAACCTCTGTATAAATGTAACAATCTGCTGATGATGGATAATGCAAGTTCTGTGCTGCTGTTTAGACATCGATGTAGGGTATTTTCTCACAAAACGACTGACGAGTTTATCCAAGCGGTGGAGCGTGAGGATTGAGATACCGGGGTGGTACAGTAGACAGTTATGGTAACTGTAATTTATTGAGTGTGAATATACAATGCATGTACAGACATGGCATAAATGTCCCCCTGGGGGAGCCAATTAAAACATTGATACAATGATTATCTCACATAGGGACAGATGGGTTCATCCTAACATCGGAATGTGAGGATTGAGATACCGGGGTTTTGAAGCTCATGCAGTCCTCCTGGAGACAGCTGAGCTAGACAAGTGTAACAATCTGACTGTTGCTTCCATGCAGAAAATCTCAAAGGCAGCGAATCTTAAGAACAAGGTCAAACAGCAAACATTGGGGACAACAAAGCTACAGAATGGCAGAGAGCGCAATGAGAAGCAAAGAAGCTGAATTATGCAAAAGACCATAAGGATTGGACCGTAGAGGAATGGAAGAAGATCATCTTCTCTGACAAGACACATTTTCAGCTTTGCCCAACACCTGGTTTTCTAATGGTTAGACGGAGACCTGCAGAGGCCTACAAGCCACAATTGCGAAATTTGGTGGAGGATCGGTGATGATCTGGGGATACTTCAGCAAGGATGGAATCAGGCAGATTTGTCTTTGTCAAGGACACTTGAATCATGCCAAGTATAAGGTAATCCTGGAAGAACACCTGCTTCCTTCTGCTCAGACAATGTTCCCCAACATTTCAGCCGGACATTGCTCCATGCCACACAGCCAGGTCAATCAAGGTGTGGATGGAGGACCACCAGATCAAGACTCTGTCATGGCCAGCCCAATCTCCAGACCTGAACCCCATAGTAAACCTCTGGAATCTGATCAAAAGGAAGATGGATGGTCACAAGCCATCAAACAAAGTTGAGCTACTTGAATTTTTGTGCCAAAAGTGGCATAAATTCACCCAACAGCAAGGTGACAGACTGGTGGAGAGCATGCCAAGACACCTGAAAGCTGTGATAAAAAATCAGGGTTATTATACAAATATTGATTTTGAACTCTTCCTAAGTAAAAACATTAGTAATTTGTGGTTGAAAATGAATATGAATTTGTTTTCTTTGCAATATTTGAGGTCTGAAAACAATAACCAGTTGTTATTTTCTACCAATAAATACTCTAAATAAAAATATTTTCATTTGGAATTTGGGAAATGTGGCCAGTAGTTTACAGGATTAAAGAAAATATTCCATCACGTACCTATGAATGGTAAAACTGGAAAAACTGATAATATTGCAGTGGTCTCTTTACTTTACTTTATTACAGAGCTGTATATCAACATAATTATACATGTAGTGATGTTAGATATTTACCTTCCTCAATACAACATTTCTCATGTCTAGGATGCCAACAGTATATTTCAGGGGCAGGACTTGGCCAACATAAGGGCATGTAGAGTGGCGTGAAAAAGTGATTTCCCCCTTCCTGATTTCTTATTTGTTTGCATGTTTGTCACACTTACATATTTCAGATCATCAAACACATTTTTATATTAGTAGAAGATAACCACAAAATGCCGTTTCGAAATGAAGGTTGTTATTAGTAAGGGAAAACAAAATCCAAACTTACATGGCCCTGTGTGAAAGTGTTTGCCCCCCTGCACACCTCAACTGTGGTTTATCACACTCACATGGCCCTGTGTGAAAGTGTTTACCCCCCTGCACACCTCAACTGTGGTTTATCACACTCACATGGCCCTGTGTGAAAGTGTTTGCCACCGTGCACACCTCAACTGTGGTTTATCACAGTTCAATTCCTCTAGCCAAACTCAATTACCCCAAGAGTACAGCAACGACTCATCCAAGTCATAAAAGACCCCACAACAACATCCAAAGAGCTGCAGGCCTCACTTGCCTCAGTTAAGGTCAGTGTTCATGACTGCACCATATGAAAGAGACTGGGCAAAAATGCATGGCAGAGTTGCAAGACGAAAACCATGTGATGGAAATTTCATCGATAGACACTCTTAAAGGAGTAAGAACAGAGACAAAGTTCTCTTGGCAAAATTAGCAGTTTATATGCAAATAGAGAGACGCGTCAAACGCTTACAGAATAATAATTCGAGGAGCCTCTAAAGGAAAATACAACAACAATCAGTATTTATAACAGTTAAAGGGGTGTGGTATGATGCTGCATATCTGTGCTAACTCAACAGAACATATTCCCTTTGTTCTATAACTACCTAGGCTTCACACAAAGGGCAGGCTGTCCTCCACATAGGTAACCTCTTCAACTCTATTAGGGCTTGCAGCATCCGGACAGACAATATATGCCCTAAAGGGTTACACAGATGAGCATATCAATGAGTAACCCTATAATCTGCCGATACCTGTCAATGATGCCCCCTAGGCAAATAACAGATCCTCCTTACCTACGGAACAAAGGACACATAACCTTATTCAGAGTATGTCACGTCCTGGCTATGCCCCTAGGCATCTCTGCACTGGGCTGGGGCCATAGTCAGGAAAGGACAAAGGGAGGTGCCTCTAGGCATCTCTATTTAAGTTTGGTCTCCCCAATTGGAGGCAGATGTAGATCGTTGCCTCCAATTGGGGAACCCATTTATGTGAATGTTTGCCCACACTCTGTGTGGATCATTTTGTTTTTTGCTTCTGGTTGCCAATGCCCAGTCACAAGTAGCTGCTATTGTTTTGTTCTTTATTTTCATTAATAAACTTGGATTATCACTACAACTACGTCTCTGTGCCTGTGTCCTACCACCAGCACCATGACAGAGTATCTAATGGTCCTCTGTATTATATAGACATGTGTGTCACAACCAGAGGCCTGAGTTACATACTAGGTAATAGATAAGCAAACATGTCTCCAATGTACATTAGTTAAGAAATTGCCACAACTACTGCTGAGCATAAAGAACATTAAGGCTCATCTCATTTTTGCAGACCTTTGGGACAATACGATGTGGACTGACGAGACAAAAGTTGAACTCTTTGGAAGGTGTGTCCACCATTACATCTGGCTTGAAAGTAACACTGCATTTCAGATAAAGAACATCCTATCAACAGTAAAATATGGTGGTGGTATGTTTTTTCAGGTCCCGATGTTTTGCTGCATCAGGACCTGAAAGACATGCTGTGGTAAATGGTACCATGAATTCTGCTGTCTACCAAAAAATCCTGAAGGAGAATGTCCGGCCGTCTGTTCGTGACCTCAAGCTTAAGGAAAATTGGGTTCTGCAGCAGGACAATGATCCAAAACACACCAGCAGGTCCACCTCTGAATGGCTGAAGAAAAAACAAAATGAAGACTTTGGAGTGGCCTAGTCAAAGTCTTGACCTGAATCCCATTGAGATGCTGTGGCATGACCTTAAAAAGGCAGTTCATGCTCTTAAACCCTCCAATGTGGCAGGATTACAACAAGGATGAGTGGGCCAAAATTTAAAGTTAGGTTGTAGGGGGCAATCACTTTTTCACACAGGGCCTTGTGGGTTTGGATTTTGTTTTCCCTTACTAATAACAACCTACATTTCAAAACTGCATTTTGTGATTACTTGTGTTATCTTTGACTAATATTTGAATTTGTTTGATGATCTGAAACATTTACGTGTGACAAACATGGGGCAAACACTTTTTCACACCACTGTACAGCTAGGTGATGGACATATCTGTTTCCAATGTTTATGGTCATAATGCATCTTTTGTATTGTCTTAGAATGTATTTTGACAGCTCAAGTGACACGTAGTGGTCATAATGCTATCATGAAATTTTTTATAAACTGTATTTTCTCAGTTAACTGCCACAATGTTTAGTCATTCATTCAGCATTAAATAACAGGAGGGTCATGGCACATTACCTACACTAAGGTAATGTCTACACTAACATCAATTGCATGATTATCATAGACTCCTTTGGTCTAAAAGTATAATACACTACAGTTCAAAAATTAGATGTCAGTTAGAAATGTCCCTGTTTTCGAAATAAAATTGCCAGAAACAAAGAACTTTCTTAGGAAACTCGTCAGTCTAATCTTGTTCTGAGAAATGAAGGCTATTCCATGCAGAAAATTGCGAAGAAACCAACAATCTCGTACAATGCTGTGTGCTACTCCTTTCACAGAACAGGGCAAATTTGCTCTAACCAGAATAGAATAAGCAGGAGGCCCAAGTGCACAACTGAGCAAGACAATTAATACATTAGTGTCAAGTTTGAGAAACAGATGGCTCACAGGTACTGGCAGCTTAATTAATTAGTATCTGCAAAACACCAGTCTCAAAGATTAAGCCATATCTTAGACAGGCCAATAAAGAAACGATTACGATGGGCAAAGGAATAAAGACACAAGACAGTAAGATTTGAAAAATGTGTTATGGACAGAAATCCAAGTTTGAAGTGTTTGGATCACAAAGGACATTCAAGGGGCGCAACCCAAATGAAAAGATGCTTTAAGATATCTGTTAAGAATGGTGGAGGCAATTTGATATTCGGGGTTGTGGTAAAGTGTGAGATTTGTACAGGGTAAAAGGGGATCTTAAAAAAGAAGACTATCACACAATTTTGCAATGCCATGCCATACCCTGTGGACGGCAATTGATTGGAGACAATTTCCTGCTACAAATAGGACAATGACCCAAAGGACAGCTGCAAACGATGCAAGAACTTTTTAAGGAAGAAGTTACCTGGTTTTCTGTGAGTAATGTAGTGGCCAGCACAGTCACCGGATCTCAACCCTATTGTGCTGTTGTGCAAGACGTGCACAATTAGGTACACTTATGTACCTAATGGTACATAAGAAGTGCCCATCAAGCCAATCCAACCTGTAGGAGGTGCTTCAGGAAGCATGGGGTGACATCTCTTCAGATTACCTCAACCAATTGACAAATTGAATGCCAAAGGTCAGCAAGGCACAGACTGCTGCAAATAGAGGAATCTTTGACGAAAGCAAAGTTGAAACAGCAATTATTATATCTAACTTTGTCCATTACTATTTCCAATACATTTCATGTGTTTTCATGGAAAAGGATATTTATAAGTGACTCCAAACTTTTGTTTAATGCTAGTGAATATACGTATACACACATACGCATACATATATACATACATACAAAACAGCAAACTGTTTTAAAAGTATCAATCTAACCTTGTGCTGGGTATGTCACATTGCTTAACTTCTTACTGTTAACTGGAGATGCACACATAAACTGTAGTGTTAAACATTGCAATATTATATATAATAAATCAAATAATTCCCATAAATTATACGATGACACCGCTGTTTCCCCAACCGGTGAACTGTCTATGGACAATGCTATGGATAGCATTCAATACTTCTGCAACCTCTGGTGCAGGTATTTCCTCGCGCTGTTTTCCTTAGGTCCATTCTGAAAATGTCAAAGAATTTTAGCCACGTTGTCTTTTAATGTACCTATAAAGTTATTAGTTGAAATACATTTTAATTGCAGCCATTCTTACAATTGCATGGTCTATATATTAACACCATGCAAGTTCCTTGCACGAGCTAAAATAATCAAAATGTTTGCTGCAATGCATATATTCTAGTTAACATAATTAGCAACACATGATAATAAACATGCTACAGTTTGCGGCTAACGTAAAGACTATAGCTTTTTTATTTTATTTAATACATTCGATATTTCCATGCAATTCCAATTTTCCGTGTTTGGAAACCAAAGAAGTCAGCTAACTATCTACCCGTAGCCCACCAACGAAAAGAAACTAACACACTTAGAGAGCGCACTCCTTCCATTGTGCTGACAGACTTAGCGCCAACCACCATTATATATCAATAAGTTTACCTATAGACATCAAACTAACAAACTAAGCCCATCTTTGCCGCTCGTCCTGGATAACTTAGCTAACAAGAATGTAAACTGTTCCATAAATTGTATTTTTAATCTGCTATTCGGCTACTTACAGTAGTAATGTTAGCAAGATAATCATGTTGGGGGGAAATACCACAAGCTTATTAGCTTACCTTAAATTACATACTACCAGCCAGGCGCAAAACGGGCGAACAAATATATATATGTATTAATTGACTGGACGAGACATTTATGGCCAATATGGGACTGTACAATTCCAGAGCTTGTGATTGGTCAATTAACCGATTTCAACTCGTCCTTCGATTGCGGATTGAAATTATATTGAGTTAACCCTAAAATACCTGGAAAAAGTTTACTTTGTTTAGGACTGGTCAATAAAACCCTATTATAATCTAAAAGTGCATCAATCTGCATTAGCTTTTAGATCAGGAGCATGGTCATTACACTGTACCCATTTGAACCAAATCAACCAGTTTTCTTAACCAAGTAGGCCAAGGTCCCTGTTTCACATAAAAAAGGAAAGCTTACATAATGTAAAAAGTATAGAATTATATAAAAATAGGAATTATATTAATGAAATTACATACTATAATTGTATTTTTTAAATTAAAAGTATATTATTTTTTATTTAAAAAACTACATGAACTTTCATATCCGGAAATCTAGAACCACGAAAGCTGTTCACTGTTTTGGTTATTGTTGGTGGATACAGACCAGATTTAGCAAGCTGTGTGAATTTTGCATTTATAATGACATGCAATTTAAAAATAATTTTTATAAGACTGGAGGTACAGAATGGTTTATGTTTTGATAGACCTGCATAGGTGTCATAACCTGTTGCAATATATGTCATAATATTTCAAAATGTGTGTGTCATTACAGTGTCATGACCATATTATGAAAGGATATGACATGTTATGCCAGCAGACATGACCCCTTTTGACATGGTTATAACAGACTTATGATCATGTTATGACAATACACTTCAAGTAATGTGGTACCATATAATTAATATATTTATACTACCTTTAAAAGTTTGGAGTAACTTAGAAATATCCTTTTTGTGAAAGAAAAGCAACATTTTTGCTCATGAAAATAACATCACATTTTTTGTTTCCGATTTTAGAAGTCAGAAAACGTTTGACTAGTTCAGTATCTTCATTATCTGTGATTGACTAAAGGCTCAACATGTCCAGAAATAAAGAACTTTCTTCTGAAAGTAATCTGAATATTCTTGTTCTGAGAAATGAAGTCCATGCTTTGCAAGAAATTGCCTAGAAACCCAAGGTCTCATACACAGACACTGGACAGATGAACAACCCTGCCTAGAACGGCAACATCCCAGAGTTGCCTCTTCACTTGATGTTGAGACTGGTGTTTTGATGAAGCTGGCAGTTGGTTACCTGTGAGGCATCTGTTTCTCAAATTAGACACTACAATGTATCTGTTCTTATGCTCAGATGTGCACCGGGGCCTCCCACTGCTCTTTCTAGTCTGGTTAGAGCCAGTTTGTGCTGTTCTGTGAAGGGATTAATACACATCATTGTGCAAAACCATCACTTTCTTGACAGTTTTTTGCATGGAATTGCCTTCATTTCTCTGAACAAGAATAGACTGCTAACTTTCAGAAGAAAGTTCTTTGTTTTTGGTTTGTATTTCATAAAAAATCTGCCGTTTCCAGCTACAATAGTAATTTACAACATAGACAATACCTAAACTGTATTTCAATTTATTCATTTATTCTTTTTGCCTAGAAGAGAGAATGGCTTTTACTGAGTGATTGACTGACTACCCCTTTTTAAATAACGTAGTAGTTAGAGACGCAGACAACCAAACAAGACATCCCGTGTTTGAATTTCACCACAGTCAAAACAAATTATGCATTAGGATTTGTTCCAGATAAACTAAAACTTTGCTGGCTAAAACCTTCTGGAGCTTTGTTAGAGTAAGCCTAAAATAAACAGTTTACGATTTCTGGTGTTTTCTTTTCGAAATGATACATTAGGATTTGTTCAGTATAGACCAAAATGTCTCTGGCTACACGATACTCTCGCCTGTTCCCTTGACAAAAAGTCAGTTATAGTCACCTATATTGATAGTTATTGTATCATGTCATTCACAAATGAATAAAAAACGAAAGTTTTTGTGCCATGAAATGAAATAGCTTTGATAGTTTTAAGATCATCTTCAGTATCGCTAGAAATTGCTCTATACTTATGACTATTTAAAGTAGTTAGTTAGTAGAGAATAGTGACAAAATGATCTAACGTCGAGAAGCTCTAGCGACTACCAGTGAATGTATTGCTCTCTGGCTTAGTGGTTAAAGACATGGCCTCTAATGTCGGTGACCCAGGTTTGAATCCAGTTAGGGTATCAACAATTATCTCTTCTAAATGTGTTTTGGCTGATTGTCAGGTGCCTTATCTTGTTACAAATAAACAGAAACGGCACCTGGCCAGCCTTTTTGGATGGCTTTAGTTCAACTTTAAGGTGCTTAAGGTATGCACAGTGCTGTAGGTATGAATGATAATTTATTTAATTACATAGGTATCTATTGTAACAATATATCAGAGATTATTTTGGTATTCATTACAATTTCCTATTTAAGCTAACATAGATAAGCATTGAATCTAATTAAAGATTACATTGGAATGTATAAACATTTTAAATTAGAGAAAGAATATGCATGACATTTTAATATTTGTATTTATCTATAAGTGCTATATAAATTGAATGCCTTATTGATATCAGTAGTAGTATTATTATTGTCATTGTTGATGCAGCCCCAAGTGAAAAACATGCAGATTCTCAGCTCCAAGCTGGAGTAAACAGGGCTTGATCTACGCTAGCAGACAGGAAGATCTCGGCAAAACATATGAGCAACATAAGCCACCCCCCACACACACTCCCACCCAATCTTACCCTTCTTCAGTTAGCTCTTTCACTTTGAATTAGACTCATGTTCTTATGCCGGTTGCTCCCCCTACTTTCCTCTTCTTAGCTTCCCTCTAGTTCCCTTTCTTTACACTATCAATCCGTCAACCCCTTCGAGTCGTGTATCTTCCCCCCTTTATCTTGTTCTCATTAACTCTGTCAGCCCTTCCGCAGATTCTTGTTGTGATGCTCTTTTTTCATCTACTACATACAACCCAAACGCCCTAGGGTGGTCTCATTCCACCTGTAAATAATATGGTTGAGACAGAAAGTGTTATGCAGTGCACTTGACTCATTAGAACTTAATGGTTGGCATGTCACTCAGCCTCCAAGTAACTTAGTGAGCGATTGTAGTCTATTTTTCTTCCTCCAGAGAGCCATAGACGAACAGACTTGGGTGGGAAAGAGTGAGAATCTGTGTACATGTGTGCAATCTGACAGATAGAGACTTTTGGAATAATTTTTGGATTTTAGTGTGTGTGTGTGTGTGTGTGTATATATCTATGCAATTAGGAGAAAAGCTTGTAATACAAGAAATTGGAGGCTGTGTGTGTGTGTGTGTGTGTGTGTGTGTGTGTGTGTGTGTGTGTGTGTGTGTGTGTGTGTGCGTGCACATACGAGCGTGTGTCTGTGTACTGATTTATATTTGTATAAGGATTTCAGATGGGATAGATTTCGTGGGATTAAGCAAAAACAGACCTTTTACAAAATGTCTGTGTTTGTGTGAGGGTGAGATAAACCATATTGTCTAGTTGTGTGTGTGTGTGTGTGTGTGTGCTTGCACAAGTGTGTTTTGAACTAGAATTATGAATAAATCAATACTAAAGTGTGTGGGAATGGATGCATGTGTGTATATGGGTGCACCTTGCAAATTGGCTATGCGTTGATTTCCCTGCATTTGTTTCTCAATGTAAAACAGGTGACAAGTCTTGACAGTAAATGTCATATGAAGTGACCGGGGACATACTGAAATTAACAGTGAAAAGATACTGACCTCACAAGCTGCTAATATCTCCATTAGCCCTAATGATAGTGAGAAAACTCTGAGTTGAGAGGATGTGACAAACACACACACACACACATACACACACAGAATGAACAAGGACAAAAACATCCGCACAGAATAAACAAAATATCTTCTTTTACTGAAATAAAAAAGACTGTGAATAGACGAGAGCACAATATCCGTGAAGTCGGGACTTACCTGAGCGATAGTTTGAAACTCCAAATAGAAAAAAGAAAAGATATGTGAGGAAATTCCAGTGAAGAAAGATTTTGGACTAACAGGTGGCGAGGACAAGAGGGAATGAATGTAGAGAGAGAGATAGAGAGATAGGGAGCGTGAAAGAAGGAGAGTGTCACGGGGAGATGGAGCCAAAGCTCTTCTGGTATCATAAAAAATCTAGCGCATGAATAGTTAAAGTTGACATAAAAATGGAGCGTGGAGAGAGGGGGCAGAGAAAAGGCTGGGTAGAGGAGGAAGACGATAGAGAGAGTCAAGGGGAAAGAACATGAAATTAAAAAAGAGTAATTCCTTGACAGGCTGTTCTGCGTGTGGTTGACTATCTCTGTCTTTTCTATCTATCTTTCTCTCTCCTCCCTCTCGCCTTCCCTTCTTTTTTCCACACACTCGCTGTTGTTCCTTCAGTCCGCTGTGGCAGTTGTTCCAGGGCCGCCAGAAAAAAACCTTCCTCCCTTTATCGGTCTTTTCTGATGCGTTCCCTTTCGAAGCCAATCCATGCAGACTGTATCTGTATCTGTCTCTCTCCTCTCTTTATCTCACTCTCCCCTTTTATCTCACTTTCCCCTCTATCTTGCTTTCCTCTACCCCCCTCCCAGCCTGTCCATCCCTCCCTCCTCTCAGTCTCAGTCTCTCCCTCTACTAGCATTTCTGCTCAAGTCTGTCTTCCTCTCCCCCTCTCAGTCTCTCTCCTTGTACTTTCTCCCCCTCTTTCTCTTTCCCTGTACTCTCTTTCCCCCAGTCCTTTCTCTCTCTCTGCCTCCCTTTCTCTCCCCTTTGTCTCTCCCTCCCTTTCTGTTTTATCTCTCTCCCTTCTCTCCTTCCCCCTCTCTCCTTCCTCTATGCTCTCTCTCTTCTCTGTGTCTGTTTCTACCCTTCCAGCTATCTGTCACTCTCTCCCCATCCATATATCTCATTCTCTCTTCATCAGTATCTCTCTGTACTCTTCTCTCACCTCTGTGTCCCCTTTTTCTCTCTCCCAATTTCACACACTCACACTTTCTCACTTTCTCTTTCTCTCTCTCTCTCTCTCTCCATATAATTAAACTGTAATAGTACTTGAGGCAGAGACATAGACAAACATGCTATTTCCGCTTCGCCCGTCTTGGTGAAGGGTAATAATTGCGGTTTACTTTGGTCTTTCTGTTGTCACCCATTGCACCTTCTCGCTGTCCCCTCTCCACCTCTCTGTCTGTTCCTCCCTCCCTCCAAACTTTCATGTCCCTCCAGGTCTCGCTTGACCCAGTCCTTGGTCCCAACTCTCTGAGCCTTCATCCATAGAACAACAGGAAAAACGTCCAAGTAACACAGTGGTATGGCCCCTTTGCTGGAGTAGCTGGCATATAGTCAATCTGTTCTAGTCGTTCTATTCAGCAGTCCTCCCAAATGCTACATTTATGAATTCACACTCATTATATCTCTGAGACAAGCACACATACACACATAAAAAAATTCACACAACTCATGTATTATGACATAAAAACATGTATGTAAATTGGTAAAAAAGTTTTCAATAATTTTGTCATCGATCTCTAATACTCTAAAAATCGCCACTCTTCTGCAATGACGTCATTCAATAGACCTTTATCCAGAGTGATTTAGACAAGCTATTAAGAGTTCAGGTTCATGCTCAAGGGCACAACTACAGGATTTTCACCTTGTCGCATCGAGGACTTTGAACCACGCTTAAACAACAAGGCTACCTGCATTCACACAGAATTTACATACACTCTTGACACGCGCTGTTACCAACAGTTACAGTACAAGTAGCTATTAATGTTTCAGTAATGTTTTTCTTAAACGTAACATTTGTAGCTCGTCATGGATAGAATGTATAATAGTCTATTGTCATGTTTGTCCGTTAGCCCAGGGCTTAGGATACAAGTGCGAATCCTTAGCCTTGGGTTAAACATTAGCCCAGCGTTAACAAACACCTGTGTGGATACAGGCTAAGCTAGCTCAGGGCCAGTCTTAGCTGGGGGCTAAGATAACACAGTGCTTAGAACAATAGAATGTGAAAAGTCCACGTACAGATGTGCTCAAAATTTGCATACCCTTGGAGAATTGGTAATATATGTACGATTTTGTAAAGTAAACATGAGTGAGCAGGCCATACACATGTCTTTTATTTCTTATGGGATTCACATTCAACTGTAGGTCATAACAGAATATCACAATCATAAAACAAACATGGCAACAAAGATAAAAATGAACTGACCCCTGTTCAAGTCTGCATACCCTTAGTACTTAATACTATGTATCGCCCTCTTTAGCATCAATGACAGTGTGCAGTGTTTTTTAATAGTTGTCTATGAGGCCCTGAATTCTTGCAGGTGGTATAGCTGCCAATTCGTCTTGGCGAAATGCCTCCAGGTCATGCAAAGTCTTTGGTTGTCTTGCATGAACCATATGTTTAAGATCTCCCCAGAATGGCTCGATAATATTAAGGTCAGGAGACTGTAATATCCACTCCAGAACATTCCCCTTTTTCAGCTCTAACCACTGGAGAGTCAACTTGGCCTTGTGCTTAGGGTGATTGTCATGCTGGAAAGTCCAAGAGCGTTGTATGTGAAGCTTTTGTGCAGAAGACTGCAAATTGTCTGCTAACATGCTTTCTGATAACATGCTGCATTCATCTCTCCATCAATTTTCACAAGATTCCCTGTGCTTTTACAGCCCCCCCCCCATGCTTCACAGTGGGGCTTGTTGCCTCTTTCTGGCAACTCGACCATGCAGCTGATTTTTGTATCGTTGTATTGTGCTCCTCCCACACTGTCCTTTTTCAGAGCAGCCTGTATTTCTCCAGAGGTTACCTGTGGGCTTTCTTTATAACCCAAACAATTCTTCTGGCAGTTTCGGCTGCCAAGAAATCTTTCTTGGTCTACCTAGCCTTGGTTTCGTATCAAGAAATCCCCAAATATTCCACTTCTTAATAAGTGATTGAACAGTACTGACTAGCATTTGCAAGGCTTTGGATATCTTTATAAAGTTCCATTACCTTGTTACACAGGTCTTTTGAAAGTTATTTTCTGCTCCCCATGACTCAGTATCTACCCTCCTCAGTGCATCCACATGAAAGCTAACCAACTCATTGACTATTTATACACAGACACTAATTGCAATTTAAAAAGCCACAGGTATGGGAAATTTAATTGCGTGTCTGTATCAAGGCCAAACATCCAAGGGTATGTAAACTTTGATCAGGGCCATTTGGGTTATTTCTGTTATAATTATGATTTAAAAAAGAGCCACACATCTATGTGATAATATATGGCTCCTCACAAATACATATGATCACTATTCTTAATATATTTTGCATGATCAGTCATATTTTCGAAATCTGTGTCAAAATTTGACAATTTCTGCCAGGGTATGCAAACTTATGAGACACAACTTTATAGGCCTAGATACATATTAGTATTTATGAAAGAGATCGGGGCTGCACAATAATATACTCTGTTGTTTCAATCATTTCAGTATTTAGCAGTGCCAAATCCATCAAAGAAAAAATCCCAAGACTGACTAGAAGAGGGATGATTGATAAGGAAGGATTCTAAAAGGAAAGTAAAATCATGGACAAGGAACACAGAGCTGTAGGCTTGAAAGGGAGTGTAGGTTTCTTTCATTTTCCTGAGAGTAAGATGTTTCGATATTAAGATTATCAAGTAGAAAAGAGTGAAAAATAAAGCTTGTGTGTAAGAAGTTATCTGTAACGTCAGTGTCATTTCAATTTGCAGCCCTTTCCCAGTAGAGTGCACCGTCTTTTGATTCCTGGTCCAAAGCAGTGCACTTCATAGGAACTACACAGCTAATAGGGAGACGGACATTCTCTCCAGGGCATATCCTATGACCCAGATCCACCCGGGCGTGTCGGGTGACTCACTGGCTGACGGAAGTAACAGATGGAATTGTTAATTAATTAACAGTATTGTTAATTAGTCTATTTGTCTATTTATAATACGAGGACAAAAATGAGCTTGGTCCCTGACTGAGCCTGTTTGTGCTCTTGCCAACTGCACTCGAGTAATGTTTTTTTGTTTGTTTATTTGGCTTCCCCCAGTAACTCCTGTCTAAGCAGGAGATACCCTTCCTGGGGTCCATGGAAAAACACAACAAATAAACACTGATTCAGTGAAAGACCCAAACGGCCATGAAATGTAAAATAAAACAAAAACATGTCTGTGCTTGCGAGCACATGTGTGCTTTTACAGCTCAATGACTGCTGCAGTCCGAAATTGTAAATTTGCTGTTTCCTTGGGTAATTGAGCATGGAGTTCTATGTGCTCATAGATCGGTACAATGCTACATTGCTGGGAGTTTGTTTTAGTCTTGGGGATTGTAACATGGAGTAGCATGTCTTGTGAGGATACGTATGGGTATCTGAGCTGAGTAGCATTACACAGACAACGTGGGATCTTCATTACAGTTACATTTTCTCTCATCAACTCTCATCGAAGGAAGTGAAGAATGCGTGTTGTTAATGCTAGCCCTGCATGTGTCACAAAATACATACTTCTCCTTACCTTCATAACATGTTTGTCAATATGTTTTGATTATAACAACTGAACAATATTATTCGGTATGAATCTCTCAAATCAGGGTTCTGGACCATATTCTGCACGGAGAATCGCAAAGACAGTCATCAACAACTTTCTCATTGCCGTTGATTACTGCAATTTTGACATACTTATCCTCATAAACCTAAAAAAACTTGCATTTGACACGATCTACCACTTCATCTTCTTCAAACGCATGGAAACTGTCCTTTGCATCGCAGAAAAAATCTTACACTGGAACCCTCGGGAACTCCCCTTTCTCAGCCACCTGCAACTATGACTGTGTTACCGTCTTTCGCTAACCAGTGTTCCCCTATCACCTGATGGAACAGGATCCATCACATCTCAGATTATGCTCAGTTTGTTCATTTAATTTCCACATATCAGGTAGAGAAAAAAGTATTTGATCCCCTGCTGATTTTGTACGTTTGCCCACTGACAAAGAAATGGATAAGTCTATAATTTTAATGGCAGGTTTATTTGAACAGTGAGAGACAGAATAACAACAAAACAATCCATAAAAATGCACGTCAAAAATGTTATAAATCGATTAGCATTTTAATGAGGGAAATAGGTATTCGACCACTCTACAAAACCCTTGTTGGCATCACAGAGGTCAAATGGTTCTTATAGTTGGCCACCAGGTTTGCACACATTCCAGAAGGGATTTTGTTCCACTCCTCTTTGCCAATCTCCAAGTCATTCATATTTTGAGGCTGCTGTTTGGCAACTCGAACCTTCAGCTCCTTCTACAAACTTTCTATAGGATTAAGGTCTGGAGATAGGCCACTTGAGGACCTTAATGTGCTTCTTCTTGAGCCACTCCTTTGTTGGCTTGGCCGTGTGTTTTGGGTCATTGTCATACTGGAATACCCATTCATGACCCATTATCAATACCCTGGCTGACGGAAAGAGCTTCTCACCCAAGATTTGATGGTACATTGGCCCGTCCATCGTCACTTTGATGCTGTGAAGTTGTGATTGAGAGGGAATCAAATACTTATTTCACTCATTAAAATCAATTTATAGCAAATCAATGTATACATTTTTTTGACATGAGCTTTTATGGATTTTTTTGTTATTCTGTCTCTCACTGTTTAAATAAACCTACCATTAAACCATTATAGAACTATAATCAGTGGGCAATTGTATAAATCAGCAGGGGATCAAATTATTTTTTCCCTCACTGAATCTGTATCAAATTATTTATTTTTATAAGGTTGATCGGTGGTTTTGTCCTCTTTGATAGGCACACTTCAAATCCCTTGTATACAGGTGCACTTCAAAAAAGTGGAATATCGTGGAAAGGTTTTGTTTCAGTCTTGATGATTACGGCATACAGCTCCAGGAAATAAAAAATCCAGTATCTCAGAATATTAGAATAAAAAATGTATAATACAGAAATGTTGACCTGAGAAGAGCTCTAATAAGCTAATTAACTTAAAACACCTGCAAATTTTCAATAAAGGTCAAGTTCCAACAGGTATATTTGTAATTTGCAATAACAAGTGCTGGCAATGAAATGCTTGGTTTTCCTACTTCCAACTGTGCAGTTAAAAGGTTAAAAAGTAACAGTAATTATAATATAAAAATAAGAAGATAACACAAAACAATCTGTAAAACTATACAAAACATGCATCAATAATAATTATAACTATACAACTGTACAACCATAGTGCAATGTAAAAGTGAAAGGTGTGCATGATATAATTGGCAGATGAGCATGTTATAAAGTGACAGATGTGGATGGCACTATGGATGGAAGGGAATGGGGCTTTCTGAATTGAGCAACTTCGTATCATCAAATAACACAGAAACAGTGTCTTCTAGCGTGAAATTCGTGGACACTTTGGCGCATTTTCATCATAACAAAAAAAGTCAAATAACAGCCAACCCTTTTTCAGATGTCTTATGACAGCATGCATGGGAATACAGTTACAGGTTTTAATTAGGTAGATTTAGTGATTAACCAAAATATTATTGTTTAAGAAACACTGCCTTCCGCAGTTTTCCGTTACTGTAATATAAAAGAAGGCCTTTGAAAGCAGCTATGAGTTCTAAAGGGTTAAAACCAACAACTAACACTCAGCTCCTTTTACTGTTGTCAATGGGGACTAGACAGCCTTACCCCACTAGTCACACACTTTTTTATTTGGTCGTAGAGCCCCTTGCTGTTATGATTAGGTCACATAATTAAATAAAATGTGTTACAGTTGGAAAAGAATGCCATGTTCTATCATCGTATGAAGAACATTTCTTAATTTATCTCTAACACCTTTCATACTCATATACAATCCTCTTGCCTCTGCAGGAGAACTTTGGTAAATTATTTGAATACAAAGTAAATAGTTCTTTGTAAAAGATTCCGCCAATGCATATATTTCCAGGGGGTGAGAATAGGCAACCTCACCTCCTCAGTCTTTGAGCATCGGAGCACCCCTTGGCTGCATACTCAGTCCTGTCCTTTATTCTTAGTTCATGCATAACTGCATGGCCACAGACAGCACCAAGGTCATTTTTTGTTTGCAGACGACACCATTTTGGGTCTCATCTATAACAACGATGAGACTGCTTACAGATAGGAGGTTGGGGACCTGGCTACATGGTACCAGGACAATGACCTTTCTCAAAACGTTTGCGTGGCTAAGAACATAATTGTGGAATTCAGGAAGTAACGGGGAGATAGTGCCCCCCTACACATCGATTAAGCTGAAGTATAGAGAATCTCTGACTTCAAGTTCCTCGGTCTGTTCATCAAAGATGACCTCACTTGGTCCGGACAAGTAAACTCAGCAGTGAAAACTGCCCCAAAGCATATATACTTCCTGAGACTCAAAAAGTTTAGCGTTTCTGCTCAAACTCTCACCAACTTTTACAGGGGCACTATTGAGAGCATCCTTTCAGGCTGCGTTCCTGCCTGGTATGACAGCTGCTCCGCTGCTGATCGCAAGGCCCTGCAGAGGGTGGGGAAGTCAGCGGAGTGCATCATCGGTTGCCAACTCCCCTCCATGCACGGCATCTACCAGACACAATGTCTTAGGAATGCACTTGTCATTATAAAAGACTACAGCCACCCAGGCTATGGTCTGTTCACACTGGAGTTACCAGAGCATCAGGGCATGCACTTCCAGACTCACAAACAGTTTTTCCCTCAGGCCATGTCTTTTTAACCAGCAACATTGATCTATGATCATTTAGATCACATGAACACCTCAGATGCTCTGATGACATTCTATTCACATTCAATATACATTAGCATATTTTAAGGTACTATTTACAGGCACTATTACATTATTTTATATGGAATTGTTGCCAGTTTACATTCTTATGTATATTTATTTTCTATTTTTGCTGTATATTTTAATTAATGCTACTGAGTAGATGTTTAATGCCATATCATTCACTGCTCAGAATGACACTGTGTTATTTTGTGCATTTGACAATCAAAAGACTGTGACTCATCATTAGCCTTTTGCAGATCAGTTCAAATGGAATTCATTGTGAGAGTGTATTAATTTAATTAAGATATTTCAATGACTTAAACGTTATCCCAGCTATTGGAAAAGTTACATTATGATTTGAAAAGAATGGACCTATGTCCTATTTCTCCTATTAGCAGAATCAACAACATTCTAATGTATTTAAAAATATAAAAATGTTCTTATTTTATTCATTTGGAACAGGAAATCTAAAATCTGTTTGCAGATTTTACATACGATGTTGGTGTTCTGAATTTACCAATCCTAAAACAAAACATTTGGGCAGCCCAACTCAACCAAAGCAATGGTTATCTCCTGTGTTACGTTCTTGGGCAATATTAGTCATCTTACCATACCTACTGAAACATCAGACCATTTTGAACTGCAGGAGACGAAGAATATCTCTGTTATTTTAAATAGTTAACAAGTACAAAATGCTATTTATAAATCATTACCTTACAATATTCCTCTATGACCTTTTGCGCTAGAATGCAGAAATCCCTGCCTGTCTTGTTTTATTGATTTAAATTGAACATTTAACTCTTGGCACAACAAAGGAATAACCTATTTTGAACAGTATTTAGCTTTCTTACAATCAATTCAGAGAGGTATTACATTCCAGTTAATTTGACATATTGTTCAGTTGAAACAAGGCTTGCTTGTTGATCCCCAAACTATCAAAACATTTAGCTATGCCTTTTTTTCATAAATTCTGACGTTTCTCTGGGCAGGCAAATTGTCAAAAATATTTTTAGTAATATTTCTAGATCCACACTTTGTGATTGGAAAACAATGCAGTAAATATGGGCTTTGACCTTATCCTACAACACATTGATAATCCAGGAACGTATGCAAAGTTGGTGTTTGTGGATTTTAACTCTGCATTAAACACCATAACATCATAACTTCTGGGAACCATTATGCCTTGACTTTCGGATCATTTCTGTAATATGATGTTATTTCATAGCCTCAATGAGACACAGAAAATGTCATTGCAATTGAATTTAAATGATTGGCTGAATGTTATAAAGGCAAAAAGTTAATTACATCAGCAAGTAAGTGGTTCTAACATAGGAAGTTGCACAAAGGAGTTTGTGGTACAGTAAGTACCAAAAACATGGGAGGCTGGGGATTCAAAACAAAACAATTATACTTACAAGTTCTCAAACTATGATGCTACTAAACAATGAAAAGTGAATAGGCAGAATTTCAGAATTATGTATAGAACAGGACCCTTAGAATTCATTCAAATAGGCTGTGGATCCAGGAATTTTATTTTATTTTGCTAAGCCTTTCTTTTCATAAATTCTGCTGTTTGTCTGGGCAGGCTGGAACATGAATATAGCTATTCTGGAAAACCTGTAACATATAACTATTTCATAGCTTCAACAAGTGTGAGATCATAAGATAGCATAAAACAGTGACATCACTTTGTCTGGTATACCTTTAAAAAAAAATCTAAAATCGTATTTGCAAGCTATATGAGTTGTGCCTTAATTTACAGCTGAAGGTGGTTTCAGACATGAATCGGTTGACGGGCAGCTCATTCATTTTCAATGGATATGTAGCAGCTCCTTTAAGAGCTCCTAGAGAGCAGCTTGGGGTGAAGGCCAATATAGCAGATGAAGATATACAAGAGTAGACCGGAAGAGAGAGTGGGAGGAAGACGGCCAGTTGATGGAGGGTGCTGGAGCAGCCATCGGCGGTGCCACCCCCAGCAGCCATTCCTTCCAAACCCTGACCAGAATGCTGCCTCCCTAGGAAAGGGCTTTGATTTTGCTTTTGATTTCTCCCTCACCTCCTCCTTTTACCCTTTTCTTTTTGTTAATAAAATGCCTACCAAAGCTTGACTATCTGAGCTCCTCACCCAGATGCAGTGCAACAGCAAGGTTTGGGCAGAGAGCCTGGAGAAGGTCAAGGCTGCCTTCAGGGCCCTGTGTCTATCTCATGTCTCTCCCCATTCCACCAGTTGGCTAGCTTTATTAAATAGGGGACAACATTGATGATGCTGTCAACATGGGCATGCACTTCATAATAATAAATCACCATTGTATCCACTGATGAGCCAAAAGACATAAGCAGCAGATCCAGCACATTCCACAAATGCTCAATTGTAATTGAGATCTGGTGAATTTGGAGGCTAGAGCAACACCTTCATGTTCCACAAACCATTCCCGAACAATGTGCGCAATGTTGCAGTGTCATGTCCTGGCTATGCCCCTAGCCATCTTTGCGCTGGCTGGGGTCATAGTCAGGACATGGCCAAAAGAGATGGCTCTAGCCACCTCTATGTGATTTGGTTTCCCCAATTGGAGGCAGGTGTTCGTTATTGCCTCCAATTGGGGAACCTATTTATGTTGAGTGTTTTACCACAGTGGTGTGGTTTATTTTGGTT